>APFE030930434.1:53289-151304 GCA_000404065.3 Pinus taeda
ATCATAAAGCATACATGAAACATTATAATTTATTACATTATGATTAAACTATCCAATGTCAATGTATAAACTATAAGTCTCTAAATTTACATCACATTTACGCATGAATGATCACATAATGAAAATAGCAATATCCAAAATCAGCCACAAGAAATTTCTAATTTCTTGTCTTGTGCTTGATTGGAAGTCTCCTCTTGCATAGTTGAACGACCTTAGTGCTCTTGATTAAATACAAGTTCCATACCCTAGTACCCTAACTACATGCTCTTCATTATTGGGAGTCTCCCCTGCATAGAGGGCTTGGTTCTCTTGATTAAATACAAGTTCCATACCCTAGTACCTGATAAAATCCAATGGAAACATTGCAATCCCCCTAATCCTGAAATCCTGAAAAACAGATAAGTCTGCTGGATTTTGAGTGAGATCTAGAATTCTACTTTCTCCATATGAAATCCAATGAGGGCGAAACCACTCTCAAACATCCTGAGTCATTTCATGGTAATGTTAAAAATTTAAGTAAAGGATGAAAATGAAAAATAAAAGAGAATATCACTTTTACTTTAAGAATTTAACATTACCATGAACTGCATATCAACACTAGGGCAAAAGTTCACTTCTATAACTTTAGACAGGCATCTAGAAGCAACTAGAAATCACTAGGATAACCTAAAAATAAATTAGAAAACAAACTAATTTTTTTTTTTAAACACAAGTAAAACGCTGAAACGTGAGTCGTACGGCCCTAAAACGCGTTTTAGGCCATACTGGCCACGTTTCAGTTTCGTGAAACGTGGCAGTACGGCCTGAAACGCGTTTCAGGGCCGTACCAAACGCGTTTCAGCATTTTGTACCCGTTTCCGTACGAAAACGCCCCCTTGCCCTACGTCTCCTGCAACATAGGGTGTATCTGACTTATTTTAACGGGTCTTTTAGGAAAGCATGTGAAAGGGGGCTACTTGGGATGGAGTATTGCCAGTCAGGGAACAAAACAATAGATCCCAAGAACAACAAAATAGTGGAGCCAAAAGCCCATCATGACTTTCCCTGGACCTATAGAAGACCATTTGTACAAAGTTATAATGACAATTGTATGGACTTCTTTCTATGCAAAAACCATCAAAGCTATCAGTTTTTAGTGGAACTGTCAAAGTAAATGCAATTTGCATAGAATGATATCAAGATCAACCCAACAAATTGACAACAAAACCCACTAGCATTCAGAAGAACAGTACGATGCCATGTAGTTATCATGAGATTACAATGGGCATACTGATATAAGTTTTGCACGCACTATATTTAGATAATGAAGCTGATAAATTCACGGAATGGGTTAGGAAAATTGGATTAATTTAATGACCAAAATATCAAATAGATACATAACCCAAAGTTGAGACCTTATTTACAAAAGACATATTTCTGATGTAGTCTCCAAAATATTCCTTTGAATTTGTTATTCACAAACAAATTCAGGGAGTTCTCTCCAAAGTATGCCTCTTAATATTGCTATATTTCAAATTCCTGAAGTTTATTCAACCTAAAGATAAAGAAACAGGTGTCAGAAGCTTGACAGATGTGAATTAACATAGAGTTCAAACTACTATTACAAGAAATGGATTCCTATCTACAAAATACTATTACAAGAATGGCTTCCTACCAAAATTCAGAATTACATTTCTTTTAGTTATAACTATTCTGGCTGTTTTCAGCAAATGCCTGCTACTTTGATCGAGTAATCAGGCAGTGTGTCTCTAGAAGCCTAACTAATTGATGCCTTGAGATTGGTTTTGTGAAGAAGTCGTCAACACCAGCAGCGAGAAACTGATTTCTATCACTGTCCAATGCATTGCCGGTTAATCCCACAATTGGGGCATTAATTCCCATAGCTCTCAGCTCTCTAGTTGCCTGTCATAAGTACAATCAAACATATAATTCACAGCCTAGAACACCATTGTCAGTTCCAGACAACGAACAATAGAAGCAAAATAACATAATATAAATCATGGTATTTGTCAGGCAGAAAAACACTTTTTCAATGACCTAGCAATATGTAAGTGTTGTATTTTTTAAGAATTAAAATTCAACGAAGCAACACCAAGCACTTTTTCTCATGCTAATAGGAACAGGTAATTACATGATAAGACGGGAAATACCATATACCTCTAAACCATCCATAATCGGCATCTCTTTGTCAATCAAGATCATGTCATAAGATCTACCACCACGGCATAACTCCACTGCTGCTTTTCCATCCTCCACATCCTCGCTATCAATATTGAAACTTGAAAGCAGCTTTTTCAAAATTTTCTGATTTACATGATTGTCTTCCACAATCAATACCTTAGGCTTCTGGCCAATCAAAGAAGAGACAGCAAAATTGCTCATTGACATATTCCTGGCCAGTTCTCCCCCAGCTTTCTGAATGTCAAATGCATTTATCTCCCTTTCTCTGCCTCTGATAACAGATTGAAATATCTCGAATGGCATTACAAATGAGAATATGCTTCCCTTACCAACCTCAGATTGCACTCCAACAGTACCTCCAGATAATTCCACAATCCTGCAATAGTGGCATTAAAGCATTTGACACTATAATCTTCACATTTTCCCTGTTATATTTTGATGACTTGCTTATATATGCTATGATAACCACCATGCTGAAAAATGTAATTTCACAACCACTTGTCCATACCTTTTAGAAAAATAGAGTCCAAGGCCCGTTCCACCAATGCCTTGGACTGAACCTGCCCTAATTTGACTGTAAGGTTCGAAAAGCTTGGCTTGATCTTCTTTGCTGATTCCTATTCCACTATCCTCAACACATAAAGTTAGACTAACAAATGTTGACTGCTTTTTGCTCTCTTTCTGTTTCCAGTCCTGAGAGCAAAACTTGCAGTTATGTACCCCATTCAATGGGACAGGTTCCAATTGTTCTAAAAAGGTAGGATCAGTTGTATACATGCCATTGCATATGATAGCAAGTCTGATCTTTCCCTCGCGGGGAGTAAATTTTGCAGCATTTGAGAGATAGTTTGCAAGAACCTGCACATTGTGATTACAAAGTTATTTTATTTTATTATCATGAGGTGTACCTATTTGCCATTTGATCAACATGTAAAATGGTAAAAACCTGTGGAATTGAAAATATATTGGTCGTCTGCATGGAGATGCTTTTCACAGAAACATATTGAAAATATTATTACAATGTAAGCTACTTCACAAGTCTAAGTATACAATTGAAAAATCTGACTATTGTGGCCAAATTTTGCTATTTGGGTAAGAAAATTAAAATTCTGTTAAAAAGCACAAGATGCCATGCCAACCGCACCATCTCTACTGGTCTGCTACCAGGATTTTACCCTTAGACTAGCTTGACTACAAGATTTATCATCATTTCTATCTGAAAGATAAAACAGAACTGATTAAATAATAAAATTGATCAGACTAAATACAAAGCTGCTACTAAAATTCTGAACTAAAACCACAGTTGTTGCAACTTCTATTATCTGGATTGACCATTTTGAAATTTTCAGATCATATAAGGAGATAAACCTCTGGCAAGGACTCTCATTTTTCTTGATCAGAGAGTCATGTAATCTAAAATGGAGGATATAAACGTCCTTCAAGGGGTGGGATTTTCCTTGATCAGAAAGTCGTATAATATGAAATAAGCTTGCTTCCCTTCTTTTCCTTCAGTCCACTCATCTGCAAACTCTAAAGCTGACATGTTCTCTGACAAACCTGATTACCATTCATAATTCAAAATCTCAAAAGGGACTAATAATCTAATTCCTTTCTCTTTTCCATACATCAACACCCCATGTTGATCTTCCCTAGGAGCTAATCAAGGATCCAGCATTATCTTCCTCCTCCATGATAGGCTTTTTAATTTGGACTATAAGTTCATCATCTTTGGTGGTGACCACAACCTTCCCCACATGGTGATGTTCCTCAACTCCTTGCCACCGGGCAGGCTTACAATTATTCTTTTTTCTACTCTTTCCCTAATGTGTTTCTGAATATCCTTAGCAGTCTCAACACAACATATTGGGAAGGAGGCTGCCAGGTGACCTTAGACAAAACATGATCTGCATCTGAAGGCAACTTGTTCACGAGTCTATTTTGCTCCCAAACCTTCCAAACCTTATCAGTGACCTAAATGCATATTTATTTGGGCAGCTCATTTGCAAAATCCCCTTCAGTACACGACTTAGCAGTTATGATATTCCTTCCAAGTGTTTCAAAGAAGCAGGAATGAAACTTCCCCAAAGCATTTCCAATAGCGGCTAGAATTTCAGGAAACTAGATCTGCAGAGGCAGGTTGGTTAGCTTAACCCACATTACCTTTAGAGGGATAGAAGGTAGGCTGGCAAGGTTTTGAGCACAAGACAACATGTTCCAAAAGCTAAGGCCAACAATGAGGGATACACTATCTATCATCAGTAAAGTCTAACTCCACAATGAACAATCCACAAGCACACAGGTTGATGAAAGCTTCTTCCTGAATAAGGGGGTTTCCATACTTGAGAAACGCTAATGCATGTCCATAAAATGAGGCCAAAACCCACTGAAATGGAAGTCTTAAACTGTGGGCCAAGTAAAATTAGTCTTACTCTTCTGTCTAGGGCAAAGGAAATGACAGAACTCAACCAAATTAAATTCCTCTTACTCTTGATCCACTTGGCCAAAGGAAATGACAGGAAACAAAACAACATTTTCCATGATGGAGCATTCCATGGGAGAAAGAGAAGCTCTAGAAAGACCAGTGGTGGGAGACAGAAAAGCTCGATAAAAACCAGGTAGTGCCAAACCCTCCTTGTCAGACCTTATTTAAGGCCTGCATGATGGGAAGCTCTCATGGGTCCTAACACCAGCTATGGTAGCACAAGAGCTGCAACCAAAAATGGCATACACGTCCTTCCAAGTTGGATTATCTACCCCCTTAAGGGAGGAAGGGCAAGAAAGAGCCAACCCCTTAATGGTGAAGGATCTAGCAGGAGCCACCAGCTTAATGGTAGAGAGACTAGCAGGAGCCACTGCCTTCCCTGCCTGATCATAGCCTTTTGTAATTTGGTGGCAGAACAGATTCCATCCCTTTCAACAGAATGGAGCCAACAATAGGGCTCATCCCAAACAGTGGGGGGGGGAAGGGGGCCGGCGCCAAGAGACACTACGGAAGGATAGAAAAGCTATCTGGGGGGTCAAACCAAGTGGTGAGGCAGGGAATTGAGACAAGAAACCTTTGTTCTTGATTCATCCAAGTGGGTGATGAAAAATATTGCAGGTGTTAGCCTATGGCTTACCTTATCAATCACTAAGTCCAAATTGTTACCTTTACTCATGTTATTCATTTAGGATATTAGTAATATATCCTCAAGTGATGACTAATGAGTTAGTTAAGATTTCTTAGCCTAGTCACCATTCAAGGTGTTAGATCTAGAGCAAATCTCTATAAAATGGCATCAACCATTATACTATATATTTATAATATTGGTGTGAATATTACATGAGATGGCTTGAGGCCTTTTTTGTCATATTGCTGTTAGTTTGTTTGTTTTCTATTTATTAACATGGTATTGGAGCTCCTTTAGTCTTCAAGGCCTAATAGCTCCTCATGCTAGTAATCCATAAGTAATTCAAAACTCTAAACAAATCTTAGTTGTATTCTCTCACCGATCCCATAACAACTCGGACGTTAAGAAAACTCTATAATTCTCTAAAGATAACTATTATGTAAATCTGGCAATTTGATATATCTCTAGTTTTGAGATCAATATGTTGTAGACCTGAGTAGATCTGAGAAGCTATTGATGAACCAACACTAGATATGCATGCAATACAAGGAGAAGACTGAAGGGGGAATTCATTGATTTTGGAGTGCCTATTGGTAAAATTAAGATTTCCCTTACAATGTTTATCCATTTGTAGTGATTTTACTTGTGTTGGAAACTAAATTCAAAGATGCACCAAAGGGTATTTTGGTATTTTCAATATTCATCTCTGACTTTAAGATATCCATCCTGTTATAACCTGATTTTGTAAGATTGCGAGGTATGCAGCCATTAAAATACATATTACCACCACTATACAAAGCCAAATTACACATACAATATAGAGTTGGAAAGGTATTTCAGAGATCTATCAAAGCCCTCTCAAAAATGATTAAAAAAACAGTGTTTAAGGAGAAAATCTAGCTGATTAAACAAAACAAAAAATTGCTCGAAGAGGAAAAACAGAAACTGTTGGAAAATGTAACTAGGCTCGGTCTTCATTTAATATATGAGTCATCATGTAACGTACTTGTCAAAAGAATAAAGAAAAGAATTTTTATTATTGTTATTGTGACTCATTAAATTATCGGTTTCATGCTTGGGTCACCATGTTTTAGGTCAAAGTCTCCATTGAGGACTTTTAGGATTTATTCTGAGTCAATAGAGACATTGTACTTTTAAAAAGACCCTTCTTGGGCTTTTGGATCTTGTAAAAAAGTTAAGTATTGAGTCAAATATAATTTATGTATCCTCCACACCAAGTTTGCATAGAAGAGATCAAGTCGGCCTAAGGACACTTATTTGACCTTACATGGATCCTAGTTCGATATCTCTAAGGAAGCTAAGGAGTGCGAAGTCTGAAGTCGAGAAGCCAAAGGAAGTGCAAGTTTGGGGAAGTCTAAGGAGAAGAAGCAAATCGAACTTTTGGGGCCCCTCTCTCTCTGTTCCGTGCACTAGATTGGGAGATCAAAGTCTTCCAATTTCAGAGAGGTTGGGGCCCGGAAGCTGCTGCCTAGTCGAAGTTGCTAGAAAGAGGTCGAAGATCGGGGAGGCTAACTTGGTGTGGGGGGAAGGTCTGGTCTTTGTCTAGGGTGAAGAGTCTCAAAGAATACTAGTGAAAGGAAGAATTTTCTTGACTGGGTTTTCCCCTTGAGGGGCATTTTGCCCTGGCATAGTGCCTACATCTTGTGTATCTTGTTTTGTGATCTTCATACACACATAATATGGTAATTGCTTGATGAAAGATAAGATAATAAAGAAGTAAAAGAATCCAACACACTCACAAGTAATTATCAAGAAAGGAGAATCAAACCCTAATATAACTACTTTGATTTTCCAACATGGTATCAGAGCTAAGGTCAAGAAAAGTCAAAGATCACCTTTTTGGCATGGATTCTCCCTCTTTGATGAACTACATAACAATGGGTATCAACACTGCTGGTAGCTGGATCAAGAAGGTCATCTACTACTTATTCAACAAGGTCAAAAGTCAAGGATTCTTGGTCGCTCTTACAGGTTCTCTTAATGATGACAATGCATAGATCATGGATAGTGGAGCATCAAGACACATGGCAGGAGAAAGTAAACAACTTCAAAGGAGCCATCTTCTCATGCAGTAGAATTGGGTGACAACAAAAGCTATGTTGTTAGAGTCTTGGGATCAACATCGTTGAAGCTAGATAATGGATCGAAGCTGCACCTCAACAACATTTATATGTTCCAGGTTTGAAAAAGAATTTGCTTTTTGTTTCTTGTTTAGAAGATAAATGGGTAACAGTTGCTTTTGCTAATAGAAAAGTATTGGTTTTGGGAAAAGACTCTAGCATTGATAAGGCTAGGGTTATTGGGGTCCGTGAAGGAAGTCTTTATAGAGCCATTACACTACCTCCTCTAACTTTGGTTCATATAAGTCCCATTGAGCTATGGCATAGAAGGTATGGTCATCTACATTATAAGGTCATCCCTACTCTTAGTCAATTGGTTCATGGTATCCCTAATATGAAGTTAGATCATGAAGGTGTTGAATTTCCACGATCTTGGGTCTAGGTTAGAATCTTAAAACCTCTAACGCTACCAAACCAAGAATCTCAACAAGAACTACTTTGCACAGTGGAAAATATAAAGCAGTAAATCACATATGCACAAGTATACAAATTTTTTAACAAATATTGCACAATAATGTACAACCCAATCTTCGTTATATTAAACCAAATCTAAATAATACAACAGCCTATGGTGTACAAGATACAATGACAAACTTCGTTGCGCGGACTCTATGTTGTATCTTGTCCTATCAGTCCTTTCCTCCCGCACTACTCACTAGTTGCCCCTTAGTCCTTCAAAGGACAACACATCGAGACTCCAGGACCGCTGCCACCTAACATTGTTGCAAGTCACTTCTACATGTACACGGGGTGATCCAATCTACTCTCTAGGCTGGCCAATTCCCGAGATCCAATCTGCTAGGCTAGCAGTCACTTTTGTCCATCAAAGTGTTGCACTTTTGGCACCAATCTTCACCCAATCTTCAGCTCTTCTTCATCACTTCAAGATAGCTTGTCTAGGGCTACTTTGGGTAGCCAACACACTGCCCTCCACCATATCAATGGCACCCAATCCAATCACTGCAAGATCTGCTCCTATGAAGGCTCTCGATCACCCAATCAAGCCTCCAAATTGGCTCCCATAGGCTGCTACAATAATCGATCCAAAATTGGTCAAAACTTTGACCCAACACACGACACAATTGTTGTTGCAACACAGTTGTATTGTTGTTCCTGGTTAGGGCATGTGAACACTGCAACAACCCTTATAAACCCACACAAACAACCTCCTTTTAACTGCGGCCTAGGCAAGGTAAAGTGTTGCCTCCATATGTTGATGTTATGGGCATATGGCAGCGCCTCAAGCCTCCACACAGCCCTGTTTTGGAGTGGCTAGGCCTACGGCCTACCACAGATCTCTGTTTCCTCCTACAGTCCACCCAAAACAGTCATACCTTACCTCTTTCTGCCCTCAAACAAACCCGCAAATAGCTCCTCCTTGTTTTGGCCTTCAATCCAGCTCCTCAGCCATCCAACAGCTGCTCGGTCACCCTGAAATGAGCCCTAAATAGTCCTCTCTACGACCAAGTCTGAGCCTCCTTTCCTCTTCAACGAGCTCTTGAGTTTTTGTGTGTTGCTCAAATGGATGAGGAAATGTCCTCCACTCCACCTCCTATATATACACATAAGGAGGGCTTCTTAAAACGTCATAATAGGGCTTGAACAGTTGTCATATGTTTTCTTAACACCAAGGCGACCTAGACTCCTCATGTGCAAACCTAACCATTAACTTCAAAAATTCATATCTTCGTTTCTACAACTCAGAATCGATGATTCTCGTTGCGTTATTTTCATCTTGCTGAGAGCTATCATCCTCATCCATCACATGTCGAAATGTACTCATGCTTTTGGCCCAAATCCTGATGGGTGCAAAACCCCTACCTTGGGTTCCAAGCCCACACGTGACTCTTGTGGTGCTTTGTCCTCCAATCTCCGAACCTTAGGGCTTGGAGTACCTCCCAAGCTACTCAAAAATCAACACTCCTCGTTAGCAAGGGAGGTACTTCCAAGACTAGGAAGTAACTCATCATCATCATCACTACTCGCAACACTCATCTAACTCTTGGCGCTCACAATTGCAGTAATCCCTGTTCTTTGAACTACGCCTCTCTCAGAAGTGTCACTGTCACTAGTAGAAGAACCCTGCTTCTTCTTGGTTTCCTATATCGCTTTCCAATCCTTCCATGATTCCTTCTTGGCAGTTGTAGGAGCACTCTTGTTCCCCACTGACCATGTGCTATTCTTGGGATGCAAAGTCTCCCTTCTAAACCTGCAAGCTCCCTCTTGAACTCGACTCCCTTTGAGTCTCTGGAACCTGACCTTCTTCTCAGGAACTTGTACCTGCTCCTCTAAAGCCTGCACCTGCACCTACTTCTCATGATCCATAGGCTTTCCCGTCAGCCTATATAGACCATGCTCTCTAAATCCAAGCATGAATACCAGCGAAGCTAGAGCCTTTAGGCATGAGTCTTGCCTTCCCGTCCTGGAACCAATGTTACACGAAGCGGGGATGAAACAAGGACGTTTTTTGGAAGCGGGGACGAAACAAGGAAGCGAAGCGTCTGCTATATATATATATATATATATATTATATTTTTTTGCATTTATATTCAAAACAAACATCCCAAATACCAAATTAGTTGTAGAAGACATAAAAACATGCATATTTTTTGCATAAATCAAGATAGATATGGCATCCATGATTCCATTCTAGTTACTAGTATGTAGTATGTACATCAATGATTAATTATTCAAGCATCAACAATCTATATTCTAGCAATTGCAAACATACATCAATTTTTTAAGCATATTATAAAACATAAAACATTTAAGCATATTATAGAACATAAAACATAGAGCATATTATGATTTATCTAGCAAGTGAGCAACTATCAACATTTGTCATGTCCAAAATTCAAATGATAATGTTTACAAACTAGGTCACTTGGTCACTGCCAAGCCAAAAAGGTTCAAATTCACAAGCCTACAAGTCTAATGATTAATATATGACAAAAGTAGTAAATTGTGAATATATCTACTAGTCTCTCCTCCTTCCACCACGAAGAGAACGTGGCGGCGGGCATCCACGTGGTGGCAATGAAGAAGATGGTGCCTGTGGAAGTTGTGGCACTAAAACTAATGAAGATGAACCCTCTGCTATTGGTGTTTAACCATGGAACCTAGGAACCAAGAGACCAGATGGGGGTGGCATCTCAACACGATCATCATCATCCTAGAATCGCTCAAAAAATTCATACAAAAAAAAACATGGAGGAAGCTCGCGATCCGTATGCTTCGTACTCCGAAGCTTGATGCTTCATACAGCCGAAGCGCCATTCGAAATGCGTTTCGGGCACACACTTCCTGAAATTTCCAAGAAGCATGATTATCAGCCCAAAACGCATTTTGGTTTTTCCGAAACGTGTTTCGGACAGCGCTTCCCCCACGCATCCGTATAGATCACGGATCGTGGTTTTGATCCGGGGGGGACGTTTCCTGCAACACAAGACCTCAAACCCCTTCTTCTCGATCATCGAGACAAAAATCAGGCCATATCAAAGTCTTGGTACAAATAGTACATCCTAGACCCGCATCACTCATCTTGTCTCCATCCTAAATGGCACAACTCTCGATCCTCGGATCTCCTTCTGACTCTTGTCGCCCAACACCATGTGCAACTTCGAGTCCCATTCAGCTAGAGTCTCAAAAACCTCCTGTGACCCTGTCATATGTTTCGTTGCACCACTGTCCGTGTACCATCCATCCTCATCAATAGTACCTTGTGAGAAATGAGAGATCATAGCAAAGTCCTCCTCCTCCAATCTCCCGGTAAGATCATCTATCTCAGCAGAAGTGGCAACACCGGCAACCTGCTTTCCTTTCTTCTTCTCGTCATCTCCCTTCTTCTTCATCGGACATCTCGACGAAAAATGACCCATCTCGCCACAATTGAAACACTTGACCTTACTCAAGTCCTTCTTTTGTTTACCCTCAATTTGTGCTACAAGTGCCACGTCATTATCATAAGTCTTCTTCTATGGATGAAGATCCTCGTCTCGCAACTCTTCCCGTATGAAGTCGTCCCATAACCTATTCCAGTCTAGCAATTTCTCTCTAGCAACAATCCCTTTGATGAAGGGCTTCCATTCCTCGGTTGTTAAATTATGGTATGTTCCATGCTTAAGAGCAGTTTACTTCAATTCTTCTTATTAGCCCAATGTTAATTTCCAGTATAGCAATCACATTAGCATGAAAGTAAAATGCTGATAGAACATAAATGAAAACAACAGAAGACAAGCCAAAACAAGAGACACAAGATGTGGCACTGGCCACGGACAAACCCCAATGCAGGGAAACCCTTTGATCAATTCTTCTATATTCTTCAGTAATTCAGCAGAGAGAGAGAGATAGTACAATATCACAAATCTGTGATTTACAACAGCAGTAATGAAACCCCTGAACAGCAATAGCAAGGGTGATCAAACAACTCCCAAATGTGTCCAAGACAACCTAGGAGAACTTGGTCTCCAACAACAATGAAAGTACCCCAAAACAGTCAACGTAAAATGGTCAAAACAGCAGTCAATGCTACAGCATACTGCAGCCATCCCTAACCAGTCAACGCTATCCCAAATCAGCACTCCAACAAGTCAACGCAAGTTGTCCCTAGCCTAGGAGAGGTTGCCCACACAAAGTCGCAGTCAATGGGGGCAATACACTGGTCAACGCAGACCTAAATCACCCCAAACAAGATTGTTGTACCTTCCTGCGTCCTTGTTGCCCTAACTGCGTCCTCTCACAATGATGCCCTAGTTGCATCCTCTTTCCCATGTGAGAGCTACGTCCTCTTTCCTTTGTATACCCAAGAGACAAGGAGAGAGAAGAGATGTGAGGATGAGATGAGTGAACTAATGCCTCAAGGTCTCTTCTATTTATATTCCACGTTGGGGTTTAGCTGGGGGTGTGCAACACAACTTTATTTGCTGGCCGACCTTGACAAATTGTCATGAAATACAAATAAATTCATATCTCCATGAATATATGTCGGAATCGGATGATCGTTAGATCAATCCTACACCTCTCGACGAGAGGAATCCACTAAAAATATCAGTTGCCATAAATAAGATGACTCACATGGAGTTTGGCCCTAGTTGCCAATTTAAACACTCCCTCTCAACTAGGGAGAACTCCATCTGCTAATCCACCTGACTGTCAGTACTATCTCTGCCATCAAATGCACTGCTTGGCTCTGCTCTGTTGAACTAGGAAGAAGAAGAAATGATTGAGAATGTATCATACCATCCTCTGCTGACCTGAAGTCAATCCCAGATAAAAGAGTGTCCAATAGCACTCTTACTGACCCGAAGTCAGTGCCAAAAGAGAGTGAGTTATATCACTCTTATTGACCCGAAGTCAGTTCCAATTGATCCCAGATCAATGTCATCCTAGTACGGTAGATACACGATGCGTCCATTGGTACTACTATGGTCCCTATCCTCATTTCCCTACTCATTGGCCAGATGAGAGGGACTTCCCATGAGTCCTAGACTGCATGGGTAGGATGTCTCGGCAAGAGAAGGATGAACCACTCATCCTGCCTACATGTCGCCATGGGTTATCACAAGGGAAGGCTGAATCATTCACCCTGTACATAGCGCACCACTAGGAGAGGGTGAGTCACCCTATGGTTGCTCATCGCTCCAAGAAGTACCCCAAGCCCCCCGAAGCTCCCAGATCTCAATGTATGCATCATACATGACACTCATAAGAGGGTCTCTCCACGACTCCTAGTTGTTCTCGGAAAGTCAAGAATTTGACCTTTCCCAAGGGCTTTGCCAAAATGTTGGCGACCAGCTCATCAGTCCCAATATGATGGAGCCTTATTGCTCCTCGTTGTACCATATCCTAGATAAAGTGCAACCTGATATCGATGTGCTTGGAGCGATCATAAAATACGGGATTCTCGGACAAACGAATACCACTCTGGTTGTCACAGAGGATCACGGTAGTATCCAATGTATGTCCAAACAACTCACTGAAGAGCTTCCTCAACCAGACAGCCTCACAGGAGGCCATACTCGCAGCAATGTACTCTGCCTCAGCGGTGCTCAAAGCCACCGACTTCTGCTTCTTGCTCATCCATGATATCAAGGTAGAACCAAAAGAGAAACAACACCCGGAAGTGCTCTTTCGGTCCACCACACTCCCTGCCCAATCAACGTCGGAATATCCATGTAGCCTGTTGTAACATTATTTAGTTTTGATAAGTTAGCATATTAGTTAAAATAATTCAAAATGTTAAGTTAGGATATGGATGCAAAGAAAAGAAAGTTAAAATCTTAGGCAAATTTAATGTTTTATAGGCAACAATATCAATAAAATGTTAGGTCGTTAAATGCCCTAAATAAAAAAGGCAAAAGGAAAACAAAATGTTAGGGAACCAAAAAGAAAAGAAAGGCTTCATTTTATGCTTTCATAAATGCACAGGCTGCTAGTCTAAATGCACCACAAGTCAATCATCAAATGATATTTTCATGTGTAGAGAATAAGGCAAAGGAGTAAACCATTACTCAAAGGTTTATATATCAATTATTTTGGTATTTATCCCTATCCATAAGTTTTAAAATCCCAAAACATTATCCTTCCGCTCATATTTCCCTTCACCCACTATCCCTAAGTTGATATACTCTTCATATATCACATATATTCCCTATCATTCATTTCCCGACCCCACCAAATAGCCCTATCACATCACAATTAACCTTATGTTACATCGCACTCCATCTTCGCCTATTTTCCATCCGAGATTTAGTGCCCAAGGGGGGGTCCGAAATGGGTGGTATACCAAACCACGCCAGCCCCTACGTGTCAGCTCCTCAGCGTTTCGGACCCCCCTCGAGTGAAACCACTCTCCCCCCCTCCGAAAAGCTGATCCCATCGCTCCTAATACCACTTTCCTATCCGTTGTGTTCCCGCCATTCACCTTTTGCCACCTCATATGCCCGTTAAACTCCATCAAATCACATTTATTCCCTCCAAAATTAGCCCGTTAAGCATTCAATTAGCTTAGTCGTTAATTCAACGAACCCGCGCCACCTTCAACGGAAAACCAAATTAGTTATACAAACCTCTTTTCTATTTGAGAATCGGTTACTGAATTGAAGCTCTGTCACTGTTAATTGATTTCTTACAGGTATTGTTGGACTCAATTCCGACAATTTCAATCGCCTGCTACATCTCTGCTCAATCATTATCAGCCTATTCTCTCTGCTTTTGCCTCCAAAGCCTGACTTTTCTCTGTGTTTTGCCACTCTCAAACTCCCAATCCCATTCACTATCGCTCTTAGCCATAGCCAAGATGCCTCCAAAGGACAAAGGACCAGAGGAAATTTTCAGTCCTCTGATCCATCCTCCTATAGACCTTCATCACTCCTATGGCTGACCGAGATTACAAAATCCATGAGACACAATGTGAACTCGACCTCTTCGAGATGTATTGTTGGCTCGAAGACAAGTATATAGATAAATCAGATGATATCCAGCTGTGGGAATCAAATTTACGTCACTACATCTTTCCTCGTACCCACAGCACCTCAGATTTTATTAGAAAATGTCATGCATCCTATTTGCCAAGCCAAAGGGCCATAGTCACTCCCACTAGAGAAATTCTGTTTACCATAACCCCTGAGGCTATTGATCAGATGATGCAAGCCCCTCAGTAGAGAAATGCTACCCCATTTTCCTATGAAGCACTGATTGAACTATACCAAAAACTCGACTTTGCCAAGAGAGCCCAAATTCTTGAGTTGTTTTTTACACAAGATGTTTCATTACCAAAGAAAAATTATCCTTATCCCTCCTCCATTTTCCTTGAGAGAGCCAAGCAGATTATCACTGTTGTTTCCTACCACCTTGGCTACTACTCCGATCAATGGGTAGATGAGGCCATTATAGGATTTTTGTCCATCTTCTCTGTTGATTCTAAGCCCTCCATTGATTTTAATTTCAGCCATTTTCTTGCAGAGTCCATTCATCAGCAACTTGTTAAATTTCCAACTGAGAAGGTATTCAAATATGCCTCTGTATTGGTGTTCATGTTTCTATACTTTTAGGGAGACAACATTAACCTAGCTCTGCAAAAAATGGATGAAAAAGGCAACCAACAGCCAGTGATCTTTTGGAATACTCTAGTCATGAAAGAGCATAAAGAGTACACTTTACAGAGATGTTTGCTCACCCAGCAATAGGTCTCCTGAGCAACAGAACAGAAACCATCCTAGAGGTGAAGAAATTTCTGACCAATAAGAACTTAGTTGTACAGTTGACAGAGAAGTGTCACACTCTTGAAGTAGCAATTAACAGATTTTTCACAAGGATTGATGCATTGAACAAGAAGGGTATGCCTTCACTGTTTGTTATCAATGATAAACTAATGACCAGGGAAGACTACATGAAGAATCTTCAGGATATTGCCAGGGATACAGCCAAGTCCTCTAACATCAAAGGTTCCATGAGAGGCAGGGCGTTTTACGAAGCCATTACAATATATGTTTTATTCAACATGAGATAAAACATATTTTCACTATAAAACCCACTTTTGCCCGATATACTGAGCTAGATGAAATCTACCGTAAGGTAACCAAGATAGCAATCCTAGATGAAGAACAGTGGGAAAAGTTGTGTGAATTTCAGGATTAGAGGACAGATCAGCTTCACCAGCGCAGCACCCGAATAGTGGCCACTCAGCAACAGCTTTTCTTCAAAACAAGGCTAGATGTTCAGATTCATTCCTTTTGAACGAATTACTTTTGTCTCTGTTAGTTTTGAGTAATAATAGAATGTCGTGTCACTCAGGCACTTATTGTAATATTTTGTAATTCTGTTTAAATACTTCAGCCTGTCAAAGTATTGAGGGTTGCACCCTTGAACCAGTTATCACACAAATTTGTACTAAGCTGGAGCATTTTTTATATAATAAAAGTTCTGGATTTACTTCATATGTCTTGTCTCTCAGTGAGTTGTTTTCATCATCTTTTTCATTATGTATTCCTCGTATAATTTAATTCTTTTACAGCCATCTGTTTGAAAATTTAAATGAATCTCAGTTTCATTTTGAATCCACTATGAAGTTGCATTTAAACAAGAGACTAATTTGCAAGACTATCTGTTATTGTAAATTCCTCTTTGAACTTAAATTGCACTAGATTTTTGTAATAGTTTAATTATATTTTGTTGATCTAGGAAACACTATTTTCTTGATTTCTTCTTATCAATGGTTAAATACTCAGTCTGAATATTAAATCACTTATACTTCTCTATATCCTACTTATCCATCCCACTTAAATCAAAATAACCATATGTATTTAAAGAATTTCTCTAGTGGGAGTGACTATCATATAGCCTCAGGGGTTATGGTAAACAGAATTTCTCTAGTGGGAGTGACTATCATCTTCAACCTTAAAGTAATGTTTTGGATCGCCTTCACTCTTAGTGAATCCCAGCTTCATCAAGTAGCTATCAATCCTCTCATACCAAGCTCGGGGTGCTTGCTTCAGCCCATAGAGGGCTTTCTTCAACCTGCATAGATGAGATTCCTGATTATGAATCTCAAACCCCTCGGGTTGTTCCGCATAGACTTCCTCTTTAATCTAACCATGCAAGAATGCGATCTTGACATCCATCTGATGTAGGTTCCATCCTTGCGAAGCGACAAAGGCTATGATCGAGGGAATGGTGGTGTATCGGGCAACAAGTGCAAATATCTCATCATAATCTACACCTTCCTTTTGAGAGAAGCCTCGAGCAACAAAGCGAGCCTTGTACTTTTCAGCACTCCCATCAGCTCCATGCTTGATTTTGTAAAGCCATTTCGAGGTGACAACTGTTTTGTCCTGGGGTCTGGGGACCACATCCCAGACATCATTCTTCATGATGGACTCATACTCCTCATTCATAGCATCCTTCCATACTTGATTCTTCACGGCTTCTTCGAACGATGAAGGCTCATTTTGAATGATGGTGCTCATAATGGTCAAGTATCCCTGATACCTGGTTGGCTTCTTACTTTCACAGAAAGTCCCTTTGGGTGCAATATGTCCTTCGACATCATCAAGTTTCCCCCTAAGCCATGAGGGCCTCTTCCTAGAAGAAGAAGGTTCTTGCGGATGGGGATCAATAGGATCCATAGGTTCTTCCACATCCAACATTGTCTCATCTTCCTTCTCATCCAGCTTCCTGGTGTCATCTTCTTTATCTTTCCTTAGAATAGGAAGATTGTCAACCTTGCTAAGAGCCATATCTTCGTCAAAGGTGACATCATGACTTATTTCGACATCCCTTTGACCAGCCACATAGATTCTATAGCCCTTAGAATTTTCGCTATAGCCCACAAAGATTCCCTTCTTTTCAGATGCACCCAATTTGTTTCTTTTCTCTTTCGACACATGAAAATTTATGGGACTTCCAAAATTTCTAAAATGAGAGATATCAGGTTTCTTACCAGTGAACATCTCTTCAGGGGTCTTGGAATCCAATGCTTGATGAGGGCATTGGTTTTGAACATATATGGCGATATTTGCAACTTTGGCCCATAGAAACTTTAGAAGCCTTTGATCATGGAGCATGGAACGAACAGCTTCCATAATCGTACGATTCTTCCTTTCCGCCACACTATTCTGCTCAGGAGTGTATGGTGTTGTGGTCTCCCTCTTAATTCCAGCTTCTTTGCAAAAGTCATGAAACTCATTGGATTCATACTCGGTCCCATTATCATTCCTTAAGATCTTGATCCTCTTCTCGGTTTGATTCTCGATCAAGGCTTTGAAGTGACGGAACCAAGAGAACACTTCATCATTCTTTTTCAACAAGTATATCCAAGTCTTGCGAGAATAATCATCTGTAAAAGTGAGATAATATAGACATCCTCCCAAAGAGTTCACAGGGATCATACCAAATATGTCGAAGTGAACCAACCGCAAAATACCAGATATGTCGGAGTGAACCAACTGCAAAATGTCAAAGGTTTTACTATGGCTAGAGGAATGGTCCCCTTTTGAGATTTCCTTCGGCACATCTCGGACATACACCTTATTGATCTACTTTAAACTCGGGCATCCCAGTCACCATCTGTCTCACATCAGGTAGAGCCTTATAATGAAGGTGGGAAAACCTTCGGTGCCATAGTTCAGACTGTAGAGTTGTGTCGCAAGACATGGCTCCCAATGGACTTCCTCCAACTTGATATAAAGAGTCAACTCGAAACCCAAGAGTGAAAGCATCTTTAAAATTCTTTTTCCACACAAGTACCTTGCCATTGATGAAGGCCACCTTGTAGCCTTTGTCTTCCATTGCCGAAATGGACACCAAGTTCTTCTTGAGATCAAGGACATATAAGACTTCTTGCAAATGAATTGTGTTACCCTGATTTAATTGAAGACTAACATTCCCTACACCCTTTACAAGATAGGTGGAATTGTCTCCAAGAATAATCTCGAAGTTTGTCTCCTTCTCCATCAGATTAGAGAGAGCTTCCTTGTAACCAGTGAAGTGCCTTGAGGCACCACTATCAATAAGCCAATTTCCCAACGAGTCTGGAGGAGAGGTAGCCGATATCAGATAATATTCATCTTGCTTATTGTTAACAACATTTGATTCATACCTGGAGTTCCTTGCTTTCTTGGAGGGTTGACCACTTCCTTGATTTCCCGCATTTCTCTTTCCTTGATTGTGGTTGGAGTTGCCCCGGGAGTGATTTTGATCATAGTCATGAGATGTGCCCTTCCTATTTGGACACTACCTCGCATAGTGGCCAAATTTATTACAAGTGAAGCAACTTCCCTTCCTTCCACCCTTCGATCCAATCTTTCCTTTGAAGTGACCTTTAGACCCAGAATTATTTCTCCTTTTGGCTTGAGAGGAGAAAGCAGTGGGGTTTCCTTTGCTTGAAGGAATTTCTTGCTCCACCATCCTTGTCTCTTCTTGAATGCATCTTGCCATCAATTCCTCAAATCCCAGAATTTGATCGTTGTTGAGAAGAGTGGTTCTAAATACATACCATTCAGATGGGAGCCCTCCAAGAGTAGTGATAGTTCCCTGTCGGTAATGACTTCTCCAAATGATAGGAGATCATTCTTGATCTAAGTGATCCTTACGAAGTAGGATTGAATATCCTCGTCCTTGCCCTTCTTAATATCCTTCAGCATATTTTTGAGGAACAAAACATCACTAACTTTAAACAAGCTTACCAATCTATCGTAGATCTCCTTGGAGGTGTTCAACTCGGAAACGCAGGCCACCAGACGCTTGTCAATAGAGTCCTGGATGATCTTCTTCGCTTTGACTTCACCCTTAAGTGTACTTGTTCCTTGTAGCAGCCGGTGCATTTGATGGAGGCTCCGTAATTCCGCCTCTCACATAGTCCAACACTTCTTGCTCTTCCAATGTCAGATCAAGAGACATCTTCCATCCATGATAGTCAGACTTCTGACGAAGCTTGTCTTCTGCGGGGAAGTG
Source organism: Pinus taeda (assembly GCA_000404065.3). Lineage (NCBI taxonomy): Eukaryota > Viridiplantae > Streptophyta > Pinopsida > Pinales > Pinaceae > Pinus > Pinus taeda. The sequence goes on from APFE030930434.1 coordinate 73,172, forward strand.
TGATGAGGAACCCATGAAGCCTTTTGACTTTTTCCAACTGTCTTCGGTGATTTCTCTTGCTCTTGCTTGGGCTTTGTCTTCACCTCAACGTTGATACCATGTTAAATTATGGTATGTTCTATGCTTAAGAGTAGTTTACTTCAATTCTTCTTATTAGCCCATTGTCAATTTCCAGTATAGCAATCACATTAACATGAAAGTAAAATGTTGATAGAACATAAATGAAAACAACAGAAGACAAGCCAAGACAAGAGACACAAGATGTGGTGCTAGCCAGGGACAAACCCCAATGCGGGGAAACCCTTTGATCAATTCTTCTATAGTTTTCAATATTTCAGCAGAGAGAGAGATAGTACAATATCACAAATCTGTGATTTACAACAGCAGTAATGAAACAGTTGAACAGCAATAGCAAGGGTGATCAAACAGCTCCCAAATGTGTCCAAGATAACCTAGGAGAACTCGGTCTGCAACAGCAGTGAAAGCAACCCAAAACAACCAGCATAATATGGTCAAAACAGCGGTCAATGCCATAGCATACTGCAGCCAGCCCTAACCAGTCAACGCTATCCCAAATCAGCTCTCCAACAAGTCAACGCAGGTTGTCCCTAGCCTAGGAGAGGCTACCCACACAAAGATGCAGTCAATGGGGGCAATAAGCTGGTCAAAGCAGGCCTAAATCACCCCAAACAAGATTGTTGTACCTCCCTGCGTCCTTCCTGCCCTAACTGCATCCTCTCACAATGATGCCCTAGTTGCATCCTCTTTCCCACGTGAGAGTTGCGTCCTCTTTCCTTCGTATACCCAAGAGACAAGGAGAGAGAAGAGATGTGAGGGTAAGATGAGTGAACTAATGCCTCAAGGTCTCTTCTATTTATATGCCACGTTGGGGTTTAGTTGGGGGTGTGCAACACAACTTTACTTGTTGGCCGACCTTGACAAATTGTCAAAAAATACAAATAAATTCATATCTCCATGAATACATGTCAGAATCGGATGATCGTTAGATCAATCCTACACCTCTCGACAAGAGGAATCCATGAAAAATATCAGCTGCCATAAATAATATGACCCACTTATGAGTCTCATCATTGAGTAATTATATGGGCCTTAATTGGCCTTAATTCACCTCCTAGCTTAGTCAAACCAACTATTCTCACAACTTATTGCATACTTTTGATTATATTTTGCTTATGAGATGAGTTAGAGTTGGATATTTTGCTTTGTAGTCTAATGTGCATGTAATGTAGGAATAAAGGATAAAAGCGAGGGAAATGCAGGGATAAAAGGTAAAAGCAAGGAACTATGGTAAAAGGCCTTGGTAAAAACTCAGATGGGACAAGGGAGGGGAATTACAAGAGGTAAATCCTCCTCATTTACTGCCCATCCATTCGAATATCCCTAAAAGTACAAACAGCCAAATTAGGAGTATTAAAAGACAACCAAGGAAGTGGAAGTACAAGCAGCCTCCCTACTAGAAGGCAACAGAGCTAGTGAAAGTGAAAGGACAAGTTACCATTAAGTTGGGCGCTGTACCTCCCTAATTTTGAGGGAAGTCGTTGAGACTTCAAATGTATAAACAGAGAGGCTTAGGACCTCAGTTTTTTTAGTTAACCAATAGCCAGTCATTAGTCAGCTAGTCAGTCACCAATAGTCAAGTGCAGACTTGTAACAGTTTGATGTAACACAGTGTTCTTTGATAATGAAGATGAGTTTTGATTTGAGCCAACACTGAGTTAACTCGGAGGGCTGAAGCTCTTGGGTTAGGACCCGACCCTAGCAACCAAAGCTCCTCTTTCTTATATTGTATTGTAGCATAGATTCTTGCTTTCAGTTCATTTCCATTACAGCAGTAGCATAGATGCATGGTTTGATTGTTCATTTGGTTAAACAGATGCATTTTCATCACAGTGGTTCAGCGTAGATTTATGGCTTTCCTACTCATTGACTTAAGTAGCTTCCTATTGTCTCTTCATTTGCTTGAATAGTGCAGTTTCATTACAGTGGTGCAGAGCAGAGTAGTTGTGATTCAGTTTGCTTCCATTTATGCTTGCATTCAATCAGTAGGTTGGCAAAGAAGGATCCACAAGGTTGCTCACAGGTGTCTCGGCCTCACCTCCTCCCTCTGGGACCATGATGTGAGGAAGAAACCCTGCAGCAACCCCAAAAACAAAGGGTTTTGGTTTTCACAGAGGGTTTGTTGTTTAATGCAATCGCTGAGTTCATGTCATATTGCTCTGTTCCTTCAATGGGCATCTGCTCCTTCACTCTCTCACCCTGTCCTCAGACCTCACTCACATTCCCATTTCATTCGCCTTCAGCATGAAAAGCTCAGCGGAAGCTATCAATCCACGTTCAAACCGTTTTAACCGTCAAAAGCCTTTCACAAGCAAAACTGACCAATCACTGCCCGATGCACTTTTAGCGTTTGGCCTTTTGCCCTTTAAATCCCCATCGTCGATCTGCCTTGTCAAATCCGACGGCTATCGCACACCCGCTCACCAACCTGCTCGGTCAAATATCCACCGTAGATCTACCTTGCCAGATCCAACGGCCTTTGCACGATATCGCGTGGATCTCCTGTCCGACCATTATCCAGCCGAGGGCACACGATATGAGCGGTTTCCCCATGCTATGTGTCGCCCGGCGAGGCTAATCGCGTGAAATTCTACAAAACTGCTTACAGCTTTGAGGGCCCGCGATATTCCGCTTACCGCCCTCTAAACCCGCTCTCCCATTTTTGCAGGTTTTCTTTTGCCCACTTCCATCTCCGTCGTCGATCTGTGTCCTGATCTGATCGCTGTCGCCTCACCCGATACCATTTCCGCACGTTCCTTTTGCCCACGACTTTCATCGTCCATCTGCCGATTGATTTCGCAATATAGTCTCAGTCGTCCATCCCATTAGTTGACCACGTTCACCCATCTACCTACGTACCCTCCTACGATCCGATCTCAGTTGTTCATTCACCTTCCACCCGCCTGACCCAACGGTCCTAATGCACTTTTGCTCATTACGTCCTCTTTTCACCATTTTGATCTCCGATCGTTCTTCCGCTTAGACACAGACCTAGCCTAGTTTCCATTGTTTAAACCTTAGTCTAAGTTTTGATGTTTTTACTTCTGCAACTTAGGTAATTAGCATTGCATGTTGTTTCCTTCAATTCTGCAGTAGAATAGCTCTCCCCTAGAATAAGTTCACTCTCCTATCAAAATCAAGCTTCTTCTAACCCTATAGAACTCTAGCTTGGAACCCCTGGGTCTCCTACCAGATGAGCAGTGACAACAGACAGTACCTTCACTTCTACTTGTGTATATAGCATAGTCACCTCCAAGTTTGTACGAACCCCGGGTTGATAAGTAAAGCTGGTAGCCACGAGAGTTGCAGCATTCTTGTTGCAATACCTAGGCTCACCACTTTTTGGCGTCGTTGCCGGGGAGGTGTCAGAGTATTAGTGATTATTGTTCTTTTCTTCTATTTTCTAGTTTCCAACTTTCTTCCATTAGTTTATTTTTGCAGAAGTAATCTAGTTTCTTTCTTTCATTTTGTCATTTATCTGCTTTCCTTTCCATTCTGCAAGTTAATCTAGTTTCCTTTCCATTTTGCAAGTAATTCCCTTTTGTTAGTGTTTTTCATTCAATTCAGCAATTTCATTCTGCAAGTAGTTTTCTTTCTATCAGTAGTTTCTTTTCATTCAGTCAGCAATTTCAATTCAACAAGTAGTTTCCATTCTGTTAGTAGTTTTTCATTTAATCAGCAATTTCCTTTCTGCAGAGTACTTTCCATCTTTAAAGAAAATCTCACAAAAAACCCAAAAACATTTCCTTTCGTGCCTCGTAGAATTAGGGATAATTCAAGAAAATTCTTGCCAAATACCCCCACCTCATCCAACAGTTAACCTTCTTTCCTCTTCACTGACGGTGAATTGGAAACCCCTTTGGGTGAGCAACCTGACATATTTGAGGAACCTATAGGGGAAGAGGAAGAGGAAGAACCCATTCCTACTAAGCCAATGGCTGAACACTTAAATGACAGAGGAGATAGAGGGAGAATTGTGAGTGCCTTCCCCATTATGGAAACCAATGGGGACACTAAAATGAAGAATATAAGCCTCTCTGCTCTACCTCATTTCCATGGCTTGACCACAGAGGACCCAGACACTTTCCTATTTGAGTTTGTTGTTGTTTGTCGAACCTATGACTATACAAATGATGAGCAAAAGTTGAAATTGTTTCCATCTACCCTCAAGGATGCAGCATTGCGCTAGTTCATGGGTTTACCTGGGGATAGCATAACAACTTGGGCTCAGATGCAACAGGCATTTAATAACAAATATAGGGACTATTGTAGGTCAAAAGACACTAAAGATGAGATTTTCATGATGACCATAGGCCATGATGAATCCCTAGAAAACTACGAAGAAAGATTCCAGCTCAGTTACAAAAGGGCCAGGTGCACACTTGACCCTGAGTCACTGAAGTTGGTCCTACTTTAAGTAAGGGAGGATATCCTAGACACCTTACATATGTTAGCGAGAGGAGATATCTACCAACTACCCTATGAGGACATCAAGACTATCTTTAGAAACCATTCTAGGGCAACCAGAAATAAGGGTAGAAGTAGTCAACCTATGGCCAGTGCCTCATCTTCCAACTCGTCCATCAAGGGCGAAATTGGAAATATGCTGGAGGACTTCAAAAGTGAGATGTTGCAAACACTTGCCTTGCAATTGGATACCATGAATATCATAAGGAAGCAAGAGGAAGCAAAGAGAGCTTTGGCCATCTTTTGTCCTAGGTGCACCAGGAGGCATCCTAGGAATGAATGCCCATTAAACTGTATTGAGATTTGCTCAGTCTGTGAAGAAAACCACTCCACAGACAAGTGCCCTTCCTTACCTGGACTCAAAGCTGTGTATCAAGGAGTTGAAGGGGTCACTAAGCAGCTTTGCTACATTAACCAAAGGAGACCTCCTGGGCCTAGACCATACCAGCAAGGTATGCAAGGATCATCCCATGCATATTACAGACCCAACCAAACGACAGCTACACCATCTTGGGGACCCCCTGCTCATCCTTCTTGGTCTACACCCCCTCCTTGGTCCTATGCATCTCAGTGTCATTCTCAGCCAGTCATTTCAACCATACAATCAGCCACAACATCAATGGAATACCCCACCCCAGGGGTGGAGACCCCAATTCAACAATGTTCCAGCTCTATTGCCTCCATCACCTACCCAACCGCAACTCCTGCACTCTGCTCCACCTAGGCAACCCCAGATGTCTACCCAGCCAAATCCAAACCCAAATAATAGGCAGGCTCAACAAACATACGGTGGAGAGACATCATACCCAACGCATGTTGTTGAAATACAAGAGATCAACCTAAGATCTGGGAGAATTCTGCCAGATAACCAACCTCCCGCTCCACATAAGGAGGTTGAGGAAAAAAGGTAGGAAAGCAACCTTAAAGCAAATTCACCCTTTCCTGAAAGATTAGCCCAACCACACCAGCCTACCCCAAAAGAAACTGAACTTCTGGGAGAATTGGAAAACCTATGTGTAAAGATCCCCCTTCTCCAGGCAATCAAAGATGTGCCTATTTACAATAAATTGATTAAGGAGAAGTGCTTTAAGCATCCAGGAAGAAGAAAAAGGGATGCCCCTACCATTAATGTCATTGGGCAGTTATCTGACTTAATGTTGGGGCAAGCAATATGTCCAAAATACTTAGACCCTGGAAGCCCTGTAGTTGATCTGCACATCAATGGCACCATTGTCCCACACACTCTAATTGATCTTGGGGCTGCCATTAATGTGATGACCAAGGACACCATGCTCACGCTTAACCTCCAAGGGTCATTAAGGAAGACCACAACAGTGCTGCAACTTGCAGACCGTTCCACAGTCACCCCTGAGGGAATTGTGGAGGATGTGATGGTCTCCATTGATTCTTGGGAGTACCCAACAGATTTCCTAGTTCTCCAGCCTAAGGCTAGGCTTACTAGTTACCCTCTCATCCTTGGGAGGCCATGGTTGGCCACAGTTGATGCCTACATTAGCTGCAGAGTTGGGAATATGACCATCAAGAATGGGCATATGTCCAAACAACTAGTCCTACACCCTCCTGCTCAAACCTCCCTAGAACATGATTTACCTTTATGGTTGGAGAAGGAAGAAGATGAGCTTTATTCTGTTGAATTGTATACTTCGGAAGCCATCATAGGAGGAGAACAACAAGATGAGGACGATTTAATTGAACACCTGCTCCAAAGTCCAACTCCTAGTTCATTACCCCTAGATGAAGAAGTAAAGGAAACAATGAACAATCGTCACATTGACTTATGCTTGGCAGATTCCAACCCAATCCGTGTTAAAACCATAGAATTTGGCCCAGAAAAAAACCTTGAAGATTAATCCATCTCTCTCTACTTCAGAGGAGGAACAGCTATGCAACTTGTTGAGAGAGAACCTAGAAGCCTTTGCTTGGAACTACAAGGAAATGAAAGGAGTACACCCCTCGCACATATACATCAAGGAAGGTTGCAAACCAGTCAGGCAACCACAAAGGAGAATGAATCCAACCCTCAAAGACATTGTCAAAGAAGAACTACAAACACTGTTAGATGCAGGGTTCATTTACCCTATCTCTGACAGTGAGTGGGTCTCTCCTTTCATGTTAGTGCCCAAGAAAAATGGGAAGTGGAGGATTTGTGTCGATTATAGGGCACTGAAGAAGGCCACCAACAAGGATCAATTTCCCTTACCCTTCATTGACCAAGTGTTAGATGGCCTGGCAAGGAAGAAGTTCTTTTATTTCCTAGATGGATTCAGTGGGTACAACCAGATCCAAATCTTCCCAGAAGACCAGGATAAGACCACGTTCACCTGTCCTTGGGGTACTTTTGCCTATAGGGTCCTTCCTTTTGGCTTATGCAATGTTCTTGCCACTTTCCAAAGAGCAGTCTTGAGCATTTTTGTTGAGTTAGTGCATGACGTTGTGGAAATCTACATGGATGATTTTACACCTTATGGCTGTGATTTCCAAGAGGCTTTGACTAACCTGGGCAAAGTATTACGCAAATGCATTGAGATGAACCTGTCTCTCAATCCAGAAAAATGTGAATTCTTAATGACTGAAGGGACTGTGCTAGGTCACTCAATATCTCAGCAAGGGCTGCAGGTGGACCCAAACAAAGTAGCAATCATTCAAAGGGTCCCTCCTCCACAAAAGCAGAGAGATGTTAGGAGTTTCTTAGGGCTAGCTGGATATTACAGAAGATTCATAAAAGACTTCAGCTAGTTACCCTCTCCTTTGTTTGGATTATTGGCCAAAGACTCTGAATTTATATGGTCAAAGAGCTGTCAAGAGGCCCTAGACATTCTAAAGGGTAAGGTAACCACTGCACCAATACTTAGAGGCCCAAACTGGGCCCTCCCTTTTCACATTCATGCTGATGCCTCACATAAAGCCATAGGAGTAGCCTTAGGACAGGTAGAGGAGAAATTGCCTTATGCCATCTATTTTACCAGTAAAAAGCTGTCAAAGGCCGAGCTAAACTATACTGTGATAGAAAATAGCTCCTGGATGTTGTGCATTCATTAAACAAGTTTAAGCATTACATTACAGGCTATCAGAGATTTGTGCATACTGATCATGCTACCATTAAATATTTGATGAACAAACCAGATGTAAACGCTAGAATCATAAGATGGTTACTTTTATTACAGCAGTTTGATCTAACTATCGTTGATAAGCCTAGTACGGAAAATGGTGTTGCTGACTTTCTATCTACAATGAATCTGCCTGCAGGTTGAAGAAGGAATGGTGGATGATCAGTTCCCAGATAAGCATTTGTTTGCTATTTCAATGCTCTCCCCATGGTTTGCTGATATAGAAAACTATCTGGTGTCAGCACAGTTCCCACCAAACCTGCCCTCCAGAAAAAAAAAGCAAGATAATCAGGAAAAGTGCCCCTTCACCTGGATTGGGGGCAATCTGTTCAAACTTGGCCCAGATCAAACCTTGCGAAGATGTGTAAGGGAAGAGGAAGTCTTTGACATCCTTCTGACCTGTCATGATGGGCCTTGTGGAGGCCACTTTGCAGCAAAAAGGACAGCATTCAAGGTGTTGCAAGCAGGCCATTATTGGCCTACTCTTCATCAGGATGTGAAGAAGTATCTTAGCCAGTGTGATCGGTGCTAGAGGATGGGAAAGCCGACTCCAAGGGATGAAATGCCCCTACAACCTCAAATGACTTTTGAGCCATTTGACAAGTGGGCCATGGACTTCATTGGGCCTATCAACCCTCCTTCAAAGCAAAAATAGCACATCATTGTGTGCACTGGTTATCTGACTAAGTGGGCTAAAACTAAAGCAATCAAGGAAGCAACAAAAAAAAAAAAAAGTAAAAAGTGGCTGAGTTTCTAAAGGAGAATATATTCTACAAATTTGGGTACCCTAGAGAACTACTCACAGACCAAGGCAGCCATTTCACCTCCAGCATGATTGAAGAACTGCTCGAGCATCACAAGATCAAGCAGAGGACCTCCACCCCTTATCATCCACAAGCCAATGGACAAGTGGAGGTGACCAACAGAGCACTGGAGAACATCCTGACCAAGGTAGTGAACAGCAGCAGAAAGGACTGGGCTGAGAGACTAGTTGAGGCCACCTAGGCCTATAATACAACATGGAAGGCCACCACTGGATTTACACCCTATGAGCTAGTCTATAGAAAATAGGCTTTGTTGTCCATTTAATTTGAATATAACACATTGAGGATGGCAGCCCAACTAGATTTAGATCTCAGTCATGCACAAAAAGAAAGGTTGTTCCATTTGAATGGCCCAGATGAATTCAGAATGCAGACCCTCCTCCATACAGAGATAATTCAGCTTCAGAGAAAGATTTGGCATGACAAGCATATTAAGGAGAAGCTATTTCAAGAAGGAGACTAAGCATTATTATATGATTCAAGGTAAAAAGACTTCAAGGGCAAGCTAAGAACAAAATGGCTCGGACCATATGTGGTGGAAAGATGCCATGACAATGGTTCAGTGCAGATCAGAACTATAGGTGAAGAAGCCATTCCATTACTAGTTAATGGACACAGATTGAAAATGTACATGAGGCCTTCATCTAAAAAAGAGTTCACTGACAGCATCAATAAGACAGTGATGATGGTGGAGCAAGTTTCAGCTCCTCCCTCATCAGGTCACTGAAAAAAAGAGAAAAAACAAAATAAGGATTCAGGTGAAAACCTCCATGAGGCGCCTGAGTCCCATCTTTGGGTTGAAAACCTCCATGAGGCAGCCCAAGGATGAGAAAAATGGAAAGAAAAAGAAGATCCCTAGGTGAAAACCTTCCTTGAGGCGCCCACGGCAGATACCTAGGGTGAAAACATCTCTGAGGCAGCCTAGGTGATTTTGAAAACATTTAATAATAAAAGAAAAAAAGTAATTGTTTTGCAGGTGGATGAATCAGGGGGCAAAGAGAAGATCAAAAGGGAACCCTGCCTCACATGTACTCATCACCTCCACTCCTTACCATGCACCCCTCCATCAGTTCCATTGTTTTTCACTTCATTGCTTCAATTCAGGTGAAGATTGTGTTTTCTACAGAATCACCTTATCCATGACCATCATCCCTGCATCCACACACACTCCTACTCCCTCTGTCCATTCGTTGCAGCATCCTCACAAACACCATCAATAGACAATAGGGGAGGGAGAAAGATGACTACGCAGCAGCAGCATCAGACCTGCAGTCACACACACCATCAGCAAACAGCAGAGGAGGAAGAAGAATGACCATTAGCAGCACCTCTGATCTTTGACACTTGCAGCGTGGTATTAAGGCCTCAAGTAAGTATCCTACTCTCTCACTCATATGCATCATTTGATCAAAAGTTGTAAAGGGTAAGAGGTAGTTGGTTTGAAAGTAAAAAGGTGGTCAGTTTCCTCTGGAAAAGGTTAGTGGATTAACTACACAGGAAACTCTATTTCTTCAAAGAAGTTGCTTATTTCCTCCTCAAGCCTCACAAGCAAGATGCTCATTTATGATGTTAGTCCTTCTATCAGTGAGGGGGAGGCAAAACAAAAAGAAGAAGATACAGAGCTAGATAGGGATGAAATGGATAAAGAAGACACTAGTACAAAGGAACATGATGCGGAAACAGAGGAAGAAGCGAAGCAAGAATGTGATAGAGATGAGAAAGAAAAAAACATAAGAAGAAGAAGGCATTGAAACAAAAAGAGAGAGCAACAAGAAACAAAAGAGCTAAGTGGCTTCAGGGACAGAGAAGCAGTTGAACAATCAAATTCAATGGCCCTAATCAACACTCATAATCTAATTGAAAATAATCCTCAGTTGACACTTAGACATCCTACTGCCCAAGGGCAAGCAAAGTCACATTTTGAGGATATATTTAGGCTGCTAAAGAATGATAATATACATGCCTACTAAAAAAGATGGAAAACACTGCCACATAGCTTGAAGATCAGAGAATATCAGTGGACAGAAAGAGAAAGGAAAGCAAGTTGCTATAAAATAGAAGAAAAGACCACAACAGAAGCATAAGATGTCAGAGAGGCTACCAGAGCCACTAAGTTGCTTAGAGGATGAGCAACACTTTCAGTAGGGAGTGATGATGAGTCTCATCATTGAGTAATTATACGGGCCTTAATTGACCTTAATTCACCTCATAGATTAGTCAAACCAACTATTCTCACAACTTATTGCATACTTTTGATTATATTTTGCTTATGAGATGAGTTAGAGTTGAATATTTTTCTTTGTGGTCTAATGTGCATGTAATGTAGGAATAAAGGATAAAAGCGAGGGAAATGCAAGGATAAAAGGTAAAAGCAAGGAACTATGGTAAAAGACCTTGGTAAAAACTCAGATGGGACAAGGGAGAGGAATTACAAGAGGTAAATCCTCCTCATTTACTGCCCATCCATTCGAATATCCCTCCATCAGCTAAAAGTACAAACAGCCAAATCAGGGGTACTAAAAGACAGCCAAGCAAGTGGAAGTACAAGCAGCCACCTTACTAGAAGGCAGCCAAGCTAGTGAAAGTGAAAGGACAAGTTACCATTAAGTTGGGAGTTGTACCTCCCTAATTTTGAGGGAAGTCATTGAGACTTCAAATGTATAAATAGAGAGGCTTAGCACCTCAGTTTTTTTAGTTAACCAATAGCCAGTCATTAGTCAGCTAGTCAGTCACCAATAGTCAAGTGCGAACTTGTAACAGTTTGATGTAACACAGTGTTCTTTGATAATGAAGTTGAGTTTTGATTTGAGCCAGCACTGAGTTAAGTCAGAGGGCTGAAGCTCTTGGGTTAGGGCCCGACCCTAGCAACCAAAGCTCCTCTTTCTTGTATTGTATTCTAGCATAGATTCTTGTTTTCTGTTCATTTACTGAAGCAGTTCATTTCCATTACAGCAGTAGCATAGATGCATGGTTTGATTGTTCATTTGGTTAAATAGATGCATTTTCATCACAATGGTTCAGCATAGATTTATGGCTTTCCTACTCATTGACTTAAGTAGCTACCTGTTGTCTCTTCATTTGCTTGAATAGTGTAGTTTCATTACAGTAGTGCAGAGCAGAGTAGTTGTGATTCAGTTTGCTTCCATTTATGCTTGCATTCAATCAATAGGTTGGCAAAGGAAGGATCCACAAGGTTGCTCACAGGTGTCTCGGCCTCACCTCCTCCCTCTGGGGCCATGATGTGAGGAAGAAACCCTGCAGCAACCCCAAAAACAAAGGGTTTGGTTTTCACAGAGGGTTTGTTGTTTAATACAGTCGCTGTATTTCTCTGTTCCTTCAATGGGCATCTGCTCCTTCACTCTCTCACCCTGTCCTCAGACCTCACTCACATTCCCATTTCATTCGCCTTCAACATGAAAAGCTCAACGGAAGTTGTCAATCCACGTTCAAACCGTTTTTAACCATCAAACGCCTTTCACAAGCAAAACTGACCAATCACTGCCCGATGCACTTTTGGCGTTTGACTTTTTGCCCTTTAAATCCCCACCGTCAATCTACCTTGTCAAATCTGACTGCTATCGCACACCCGCTCACCAACCTGCTCGGTCAAATCTCCACCGTAGATCTACCTTCCCAGATCCGACGACCTTCGCGCGATATCACATGGATCTCCTGTCCAACCGTTATCAGGCCGAGGGCACGCGATATGAGCGGTTTCCCTGTGCTACGTGTCGGTCGGGGAGGCTAATCGCATGAAGTTCTACAAAACTGCTTACAGCTTTGAAGGCACGCGATAGTCTGCTTACTGCCCTCTAAACCCACTCTCCCATTTTTGCACGTTTTCTTTTCCCACTTCCATCTCCGTCGTCAATCTGTCTCTTGATCAGACGGTTGTCGCCTCACTCAATACCATTTTTGCACGTTCCTTTTGCCCGCAACCTCCGCCGTCCATCTGTCGATTAATTCCGCAATATAGTTCCAACCATCCATCCCATTAGTTGACCACGTTAACCCATCTACCTACGTACCCTCCTGCGATTCAATCTCAGTCGTTCATTCACCTTCCACCTGCCTGATCCAACGGTCCTCATGCATTGTTGCTTATTACGTCCTCTTTTCACCATTTTGATCTCCGACCATTCTTCCGCTTAGACACAGACCTAGCCTAGTTTCCATTGTTTAATCCTTAGTCTAAATTTTGATGTTTTTACTTCTACAACTTAGGTAATTAGCATTACATGTTGTTTCCTTTATTTCTGCAGTAGAATAGCTCTCCCCTAGAATAGGTTCGCTCTCCTTCCATCAAAATCAAGCTTCTTCTGACCCTATAGAACTCTGGCTTGGAACCCCTAGGGTCTCTTGCCAAATGAGCAGTGACAACAGCCAGTACCTTTACTTCTACTTGTGTATATAGCACAGTCACCTCCAAGTTTGTACGAACCCCGGATTGATAAGTAAAGCTGGTAGCCTTGGGAGTTGCAGCATTCTTGCTGCAATACCTAGGCTCATCACCCACATGGAGTTTGGCCCTAGTTGCCAATTTTAACATCGATGAACCCTTTCAAAGCAATCCTTACCATATCTCCATCTAAAGTAGTCACACTGACAGTAACAAACTCATCTTTGACTTGAGACAATCTCGTCAGATACGAAGCCACGCCTTCACCCTTTATCATCTTGGTGGACTTCGGCTTATCCTCCAATACCAATACCCAGTTCTCGTTCTTATTCTGGAACAAATCCTGAAGAGCCATCCACATCTCATGTGCGGTGTTCTTCCTGGACAAATGATGTATTAGGGCATCCTTCACACCATCAAGGATGATCAATCTCGCCCTCGTATCCAAATCCTCGTACATTTCCAGCTCCTTTGGTTCAGTTGACTTCTTGATGGCTTTCTCAGCGAACTCCCAAATCCTATAGACGTGCAAGACCAACTTGATCCTTTCCTTCCATGGACTATAGTTGGACAACCCCTCCAACCTATCCTCATACCGGATACTAGCCTACAACTTCGACATTGTCACCTACAATGTGACCAACTTCCTCTTAAGTTGTACTTTGTTGTGCACAACGCTGATTCACTGACTTCCAAAGTAGATCAAACAAGCTCTAATACCATGTTCAATTTCCACGATCTTGGGTCTGGGTTAGAATCTTAAAATCTCTTACGCTACCAAACCAAGAATCTCAACAAGAACTACTTTGCACAATGGAAAAATATAAAGCAGTAAATCACATATGCACAAGTATACACAATTTTTAACAAATATTGTACAATAATGTACAACCCAATCTTCGTTATATTAAACCAAATCTGAATAATACAACAATCTATGGTATACAAGATACAATGACAAACTTCGTTGCGCAGATTTTGTCGTATCTTGTCAAGTCGATCATTTGCTCCCATGTTGCTCATTAGCTGCGCCTTAGTCCTTCAAAGGACAACACATCGAGACTCCAAGAGGGATAACACTTAACACTCCTGCAAGTCACTTCCGCTGCATGTACACAAGCTGATCCAATCTTCTCTCTAGGCTGGCCAATTCCCGAGCTCCAATCTGCCACGCTAGCAGTCACTTTTGTCCATCAAAATGTTGCACTTTCGGCCCCAATCTTCAACTCCTCTTCGTCACTTCAAGATAGCTTGTCTAGGGCTACTTTGGGTAGCCAATACACTACCCTCCACCAGATCAATGGCACCCAATCTAATCACTGCAAGATATGCTCCTTTGAAGGAGGCTCTCGATCACCCAATCAAGCCTCCAAATTGGCTCCTACCGGTGGCTACAATAATCGATCCAAAATTGGTCAAAACTTTGATCCAACGCACGATACAATCATCGCTGCAACACTGCTACACTATTATTCCTAGTTAGGGTATGTGCACGTTGCAACCCCCATTATAAACCCACACAAACAACCTCCTTTTAATTGCAGCCTAGGCAAGGTAAAGCGATGCCTCCATATGTTGTTGTTCTGGGCATATGGTAGCCCCTTAAGCCTCCACGCAGCGCTGTTTTGGAGTAGCTAGGTCTGCAACCTACCATAGATCTTTGTTGCTTCCTATAGCCCACCCAAAACAATCATACCTTACCTCTTTCTGCCCTTAAATTGACCCGCAAATAGCTCCTTGTTTCAACCTTCAATCCGGCTCCCCGACCCTCCAACAGCTGCTCGGTCACCCTAAAACGAGCCCTAAACAGTCCTCTCTACTTCATTGTGTTAGCCTCCTAGTTGCGGCCAAGTCTGAGCCTCCTTTCCTCTTCAATGAGCTCCTTAAGTTGTTGTGTGTTGCTCAAATGGATAAGGAAATGTCCTCCACTCCACCTCCTATATATACACATAAGGAGGGCTCCTTAAAACGTCATAATAGGGCTTGAACAACTGTCATATGTCTTCTTAACACCAAGACGACCTAGACTTCTCATGTGCAAACCCAACCATTAACTTCAAAATTCATATCTCCATTTCTACAACTCGGAATTGAATGATTCTCGTTGCATTAGATTCGTCTCGACGAGAAATATCATCCTCATCCATCACATGTCGAAATGTGCTCATGCTTTTGGCCCAAATCCCGATGGGTGAAAAACCCCTACCTTGGGTTCCAAGCCTACAAGTGACTCGTGTGGCGCTTTGTCCTCCAATCCTCGAACCGTAGGGCTTGGAGTACCTCCCAAGCTACTCAAAAATCAAGAAAAGGTGTGTGCAAGGTGTTATCACTGACAAAATTTCAAAGAAAAAGGTTTGTGCAAACAAACTCATGGTGAGCAGAGATCAGAAATCTTCATCAAATTCAAGCGAGGCAGTTCCTAAATTAAGCAAGGAAAGACACATCAGATGGATTAATAATAGGCTCATACCCAACATCAAAGTGATGAAGAGGCAAATTGAAGACTTGGAGATTCAGCTAAGTAAGCGTGAAGGACATCCTTAGCTAAAAGAAATCACATAACAAGTAAGGCTAAGTCCTAATTTTGATAGATTGCCTTTTGAAGTTCATTTTAAAAGGATGGTGTTTATGTTTTCAGTTTTGAACAACCTCATGGTATATGGGAAAGTCATTTCAATATAAAGAGGCTCAAGACAGTCGAATTTTGGCATTAAAATTGTGTTTTGGTGATTACACAGCAATTTCGTAGCGCACTACGAAACTGCTAAAAATGATGCCTAATACACAGCGGTTTCGTAGCGCGCTACGAAACTGCTGTAGCTGCATATTTTGATGAAGTTGACCAATTTCGAGTGACAAAGGGCAAATCTTTTTAAGAGGAAGTTTATGAAGAAGATCATTAACAAAGTGTGAACATCCAGCAAGGGTAAAACAAGCAGAGAGAGGACATAGATGAACTCTAAAGCTATGTGTTATAAAAATGATCATTATTCATAGCTAGTTTTGTTCATGATGCTTAAGGCAGCATTAAAGAGGTTTTGGACCAAGTCTACAGTGTATTTAAAACAAGATAATCCAATGGAATTTTATGAATAATAACAGGGGTAATTGATTTTGAAGATCCTTGTGGAGACCAAAAGCAAAAAAGGAGGAACTTTCTCTCCCTGTTTTTACCAGTCAATTTATAGAAGCATTTCTGAGCAATTAAAAACTCATCTCTGAAAAATGAAAGAGGTTTTCATTCTTAAGATACTAAAGTACAAAAGCCTCTTCCACTTTCTTCAAATCCATTATTATTTGAGAGAAATGAATGATCAAACTTGCGCTACGAAACTGTTGTAGGTGCAGTTTTCCACAAGCATATTTTTACACTTGTTATTCAAAGAATCATTCTGGGAGGTAGGGAAGGTGTTTCAAAAAAACCAAGAGAGGTTTTTGTTCAACATGCATTTGTTCACAAAATCCTCCTTCAGTTTTTCCAAATACGTTTTTTGTGAGAAGTTATGAGCTCTGTCCCAAGACCCATTTTTCAGCCAGAACAGAGCAAGGGACAGTCTCCTAGTTTCTAGGAACATCAAAAGGATGAGTCATCAAGGGCCAGCTGGAAGGTTATGAGCACCATCAAGTTCGACTTAATGGAGTTTTAGGTGTCAAAGAATGTTTTAAATGTTTAGATAAGGTTGTTGTAATCATAATAAGGAGTTACACTCCTAGTTGTATTAGGTCTCTAGCACTCCTAGTTAACAGCTAGTTCTAATTAATGGTTTGTTTTATGGTTAGAATAGGTGTCACTAATGGCAAATTCGAATTCTCTTGATGATGGATGATGGAATCCTAATTGTAAATGCTTTATATAGAGCAAGTGGTCGAATTAGCAAATGGGTTGGAGACTTTTTGGCTCAGCTGCTGCTTTATGCTAAGAACTATAATCAGTGATGCAGAGAGGTTTTCTTAAACAGATCTGAGTTCTCATGGAGTTAATCCTTTCTTGATCTATACGTTATTTTGATAACTTGCAGTAGATCTTATTGTTAATACTCAGAATTCATAATCTAATGCTTTGATTTCCTTTAACAATAAGATGATTGTGTTTTATATTTGAACCACCAGCACTAGATTACATTGTTATTGTTCAGAATTCACAACCATGTGCTTTGATTTCTTTTAGTGATGGAATGATTGTGTTGAGCAACAGATCTCATTGCTATTACTCAGAATTCATAATCTTATGCTCTGACTTCCTTTAGTAATGAGATGAATGTGTCTTTCCATAATCTTGTGAGTAAATCACCTTTGAACTATCAGCAGTAGATTTCATTACTATTACTCAGAATTCATAATCCTATGCTCTGACTTCCTTTAGTAATGGAATTATTGTGATGACCTATTTCCTTAAGTGAATTATCTTTGTTTGAAAACCCTATTTGCCTCAACTTTCATGTCAAGAAACCTTGCCACTGAATTTATTGACTTGTTGACTCCATAGCCCAATGGTAGCAAGCCTTCATCTTTTCAACCTACAAACGCACAAACCCTAGATAGAGTTAGTCAATATCATTAATCCTTTGAGAGAGCCCTCTCAGGCTGAGGAGGCTAAGCCTTAGCTAAAAGATTGGTTTGAAATAGTTACACTAAGATAGTCTGATCAACAGCCTATCAGGGACCTATTTTGGTGATAACACAAGGTATGCTCTTTGGGAAAACATACAAGAAAGTCATTTCATAATTGTGAAACTAGGTCTAAAGAGATATTAGACCTCATCCATTCCGATGAGTGTGGGCCCATGTCTGACAAATCACTTGGAGATCATCTCTACTACGTGACATTCATAGATGACCATTCTAGAAAGACATGGCTCTACCTTCTCAAAACAAAAGATGAAGTATTTGATAAGTTCAAGGAGTTTAGGTCCAAAGTGGAAACCCTAACCGAAAGAAAGAATAACTTTTCATAGAATCCCATCCTCCATGGCAATGTAGGAAATCTAACTTAAGAAATTAAATCATGTTCATGGTATCACATGTTTTTCTTGAAAGTATGAATTACAAATATAGAAGACCATGGTTTACACTTCAAGGAATTCGTACAAGGTTTGTCAAGAAACATCTCCAGGTATGTCTTAGAACATACATCTTGTAAAATTCTCTTCATATTATTTTAAAATTTGTGTTACTAACATCGTTGTGTCTAGCTGTGTTGAATCATAAAAATTCTTATTATTGGGTGATTCATCACTTGATAAATCTACCCTCTTTACACCCCTAGTTGTTCTTATAGAACCCTAGACAAGTTCTTTGGAAAACCCTAACCTAAGGGTATGCTAATGTGAATGTCTGAAACCCTAAACTACTTAGGGTTATTGAAAAATGCTATTTGAAGTTCTTGTTGATGATGTCATGTTTGGGATTTCGATGTGATCATGAAATCTTAACTTGTTAAGCAAAGTGATGTTAGTCTGAAATCTCGAACCTTTGAAATTTTGGTATTGTAGGGTTTGCTTTGCTATGTTATGAAACCCTAAATCTTTAGGGTTTGGTTGAGCCTATAAGCAAAACCTTTGTTATGTGTTTTAAGTAAGATCCTAGGAATGAAGCCTTAGGCATATATATTTGTACATTTGGTCTAAACCCTAGCTTGGTCTAGGTCAAGTATATGTCTAATGTATTAATGATGCCTGACATATGATGTGCTTATGATATACTGATGAATTCCTAGATATATGTGTTGACCTAGTTATTGATGGTCATAACTTTCATTTCATATAAGTCCTTGTCTGGGATTCTAGGATAATGATATTAGGAAATCTAGGGTTTTGCAGATAAACCCTAGTAATAGTTAAATTCTCTAGTGTGTGATGTAACCATCTGAGATCTATTTATATAATGATTGTTGTGAAAATGAAATTCTAGGGTTTTCGAGTTGAACCTTAGTAGAAGTAAAATTCTCTAATGTATGATGACAAAATGATGATTTGAGATTTGTGTAAGATTG
The DNA here is from genome assembly GCA_000404065.3 of Pinus taeda. Lineage (NCBI taxonomy): Eukaryota > Viridiplantae > Streptophyta > Pinopsida > Pinales > Pinaceae > Pinus > Pinus taeda. The sequence continues at coordinate 92,060 of APFE030930434.1, forward strand.
TTGAAATATGAGTTTTAGTTGGGATTGATGTTTGATTGAAAATCTAGGGTTTGAAACTAACCCTAGTGGAAGCTAGTCATGTTGATGACTAAGCTATGATTGGTTTTGATTATTGAATCTCATGTATGAAATCTAGGGTTTGTATAAAATCCTAGTAGAAAGTCTAACATATGAATTCTGAAAGTTAGATACATTGTAGATCTATACTTATTTGAATTGTTTCTAGGGTTTGCTATATGTTGTAGTAGGGTATGTCATACCTTTGGAAAGAAACATTGAAACCCTAGATGTAATGAAAATTGTTATGAAATAAGCCTTCATGAAGTAGTCTAGGATTTGTGACGAAGTCCCTAGCAAGATGTTGAAGAATATGTGTCTCTTGTTTATAATTAAGTTTGGGTATCTAATATATGTTTCCGTAATTCTGATATGGCTAACTTCATGCTTCTATAGATTTAGTTGTACTTGCTATCTAAGTTGTGCAGGTACACAATCTTCAATATGGTGAAGATGTTTGTTGATGTGATAAGCATGATGGGGATGATGATAACTCTGATGAAATGGTTGGAAGCCACGAAATATTCTCTGATGTCATAAAGAAAAAGTAGAACTCCTTAGGTTAAGAGGGAGCCTAGATGAAATCTCCCTAGGATAAGAGGATGGTTGAGAATATTCTTTGTACAAGAATGATTAGATCCTCTATGATTAAGAGTGAGTGACAGATATGGTTCTCTACTTCATGTGTCATGCACTAGACCAGGACTAACAAGCGTAAGTTTTAGTGAAGGCCATAAATGAGAGAATGAAATTGGAGAATGCATTTTGATGTGTTGCTGAAAGAAGGAAAGCAAGATCCGATTGAAGAATATGTTGCTACATATGAAGTAGGAAAGAAAAGTGTATAATTGAGGAATCTTCTGTCAAAGATTCGGTTGATAGTCCTACTATGGAAAGTTGACAAGCAACATTTGTTGTCTAGAAGACCCCGGAGGTTTGTATTTGATTATGTACGTGTGAAAGTATTATTGATTGGGGTTGTGTTTGTACAGGAAATCTCTCGAAGGTTTTGAAAGCATGTTGGTTACCAATCAGTTTGATTGGGAAAGACTGGTTATCTTTGATCTACTGGATCAAGGAGTATTAAGGCTTTGTGAGTGAAGCATTCCCTGGGAGGACATCTGGCCGCCACTTTGTGTTGATGTCTAGGTCCCGAAGTTGGAAAGGTGGTGTTGGTTATAAATCATTGTTTTTGGATACACACATGGACATTTGGGTTGGTGGTTAGCAAGTAAGCCTGATGGTACCTAGAGGGGCTGAAAGCTTGAGTCCACCTTATTCCCACTTGGATAGATTCCCCTGGTCAGGAATCTCATCCATGGCATTGTGGCACTTAAATTGTTGAGAGATCAATGGATAGATTGCTCTGGTCATGAATCTAGTCCATGGCATTGTGGTGCCTAAAGTTCTTCATTGTTCATATAGTTTGAGATCTTCCATTGTACTTGTATATGATGAATACCTCCTTGTTAAGAGGAAGTGTTGGAAAATGTAAATAGGTCCGATATTCATTTAATGTATTTGAATCATCATGTAATGTACTTGTCAAAAGAATAAAGAAAAGAATTATTATTATTATTATTGTGACTTATTAAAGCATGGGTTTCATGCTTGGGTCACCATGTTTTAGGTCAAAGTCCCCATTGGGGACTTCTAGGATTTAATCTGAGTCAATAGAGTCATTGTACTTTTAAAGAGACCCTTCTTGGGCTTTTGGATCATGTAAAAAGGTTAAGTATTGAGTCAAATATAATTTATGTATCCTCCACACCAAATCGGCCTAGAAGAGATCAAGTCAGCCTAAGGACACTTATTCGACCTTACATGGAGCCTATAAATACAAGCAAGTCGAAATCATTTGGAGCATCAAAAACTCAAGCTAGTTCGATATCTCTAAGGAAGTTGGGAAGTGCAAAGTCTAAAGTCGAGAAGCCAAAGGAAGTGTGAGTTTGGGTGTCTACGGAGAAGAAGAAAATCAAACTTTTGAAGCCTCTCTCTCTCTATTTCGTGCCCTAGATTGGAAGATCGAAGTCTTCCAAGTTTCACTGATGTCGGAAACTTCCTGATGCTAGAAGCTGTTGCCTAGTCGAAGTTGTTGGAAAGAGGTCGAAGATCTGAGAGGCTGACTTGGTGTGGAGGGAAAGTCTGGTCTTTGTCTAGGGTGAAGAGTCTCAAAGAATAATATTGAAAGGAAGAATTTACTTGACTGGGTTTTCCCCTGGAGGGGGGTTTTTTCCTAGCATAATGCCTACATCTTGTGTCTCTTGTTTTGTGATCTTCATACACACATAATATGGTAATTGCTTGATGAAAGATAAGATAATAAAGAAGTAAAAGAAGCCAACACACTCACAAGTAATTATCAAGAAAGGAGAATCAAACCCTAATATCACTGCTTTGATTTTCCAACAGACACCGCAAGTTAAAAATGATTTTTTCTCTCCATAAGTTATCATTTTACATGATACCAACTGCAAGCAAAACATCCAAGTGTTTATTGAAATGGGTATCTTCTATTTTTTCTCATTAGCTTCTCTTAGACCCTCACAATTTATTTATACACACAATCAACTACAAGATTTGAACCAAGGTGCTTCAAGAACCAGATCTTAGATAATACCAACTGCAAGTAGAATGTCCAAATATTTAGTGAAATTGGTATCTTTTATTTTTTTCATTAACTTCTCTTAGACCCTCACAATTTATATATACACAACCAACTATGGGATTTGAACTATGGTGCTTCAAGAACCAAATCTTGGATAGATTCATCTTCTTGCTGCCTTTGAATGGGATCTAAGGCCTTGAGCTCCATCGCTGCAATCATGAACATGGATTTCTCTTGTATATCTCTTGTATGCAAGTTGTAGGCATACACGACCTGGAATTTGGGTCTAAACAATGGTTAGCAATTTGATTTAATTCATTCAGCCTAAGATCTTGACAAGGAGGCCATCTTGGGATACCCTATGGCAATGTGGTGATTTTATGGATGGATCCACCAAAGAAGGAATTCATTACCAGTGTTGTAGAAACCATCCCCCTCCCGACGCACCAGAACCGAAAACCGTGCACCATGTAGAAATGTGAGCAAAGCGCACTCAGAACCGCACTTCAAGCTAGATTTGCATGATTCTTGGAATTTTGGAACTGCCATGTGAGGAACCGTGCTTGCGGGACACTCCCAGGGTCCTCCATTGATGCTCCCTAGATGCTTCCTAGATGCTTCCTAATGGTAATGTTTAACATTACCATCAATGTTACCATGAAATGACTCAGGATGTTTGAAAGTGGTTCCAACCTCATCAAACTTCATATGGAGAAAATAGAATTTCATATCCCATTCAAAATTCAACAAACTTTAATAGTTTTTAGGATTTCAGAATTAATGGAATTGTGACATTTAATTAGATTATATCATGTATGAGGGTACGTGATTGGCATTTAATCAAGAGCACCAAGCTCTATATGTACCCCAGTGTTGGTGGTGTCAATTGTTGAACTCCTTTGTCATGGTCTTAGAAAAAATGTACTCTTCACTCAAGTCAAAATCATTGATCAGGCATGTTAAGCCTTTTCTACCATATTTAAGGCTTGGATTAAGAAGTTTGATCAAAATTGGGCAATGTTGACTAATAACCCTAGAGAATCAAGGTAAAAGCAAAGGCTAGACAAAAGGAGAAGAATCTAGATTCTAGATCGTTGATGCTCAAATAATTAATCATTAATGTACTATGGATGTTATTTCTATCTTGATTTATGTACAAGTATGCATGCTTTGATATATTATGCAACTAATTTGGAATTCATATATATATATATATATTCAAACATCCCGATTTTATCGTAAAATCATCATTTTTTGGCCTAGCCGATGTTTTCCAATTTTTATCGATATTTTCTTAATTTTTACGATTTTTAGGTTTTTCGAACCCTTGTCGATTTTATCTCGATCCCTAAGTCACCTGGCACGAAGATTCGAGATTCATAGGATATGGGGATTCGAGAGTCGAATTCGGACACGTTGACCCCCCGGAACAGGACACGTAGGATTCATTATATTAATTATATTTAAAATATATTATATATATATATATATTATATTATTATATATATTATTAAAATTAGATATTTCTTACACAAATTCATTGATTTCAAACATAGATCATCTAGATGTTAGTTTTATTGTTTACAAAGTAAGTTAGTAATAGTAACATTATAGCAATTAGCATGCATAATACATACAAAATTCAAATACATGTCACATAAAATGATAAATCATGATTCATAAATGAAAGACAACTTACAAGATAGTAAGATAAATCGAGACACGTTGTATCCTAACGAGACACGTACGGGATTTGTACGTGTCCCGTTAGGACACGATGTGTCCCATTCTAGGATTCGAATCCCCAACAAATCGTGTCCGATTCGTGGGATTCAGACACGCAGGCCATTTCCAACGAATCTGGTTTCATAGCCCGATCCTGATGATGTTTGCCAATTTTTATCAATATTTTCTCAATTTTTACGATTTTTTGGTTTTTCAATCCCTGGTCGATTTTATCTCAATGTCGATGTTTGCAACATATATATATATAGGCGCTTTCAATGCATCGCTTCTAAGCTTCATCATATATATAATAGACGCTTTTGTGACGCTTTGCCTACAAGGATTTTGGGAAGATGATGCTTTCGATGCTTCACTTCCAAAAAATGCACCTGCTTCATCCCCACTTCATGCAACATTGTTGATTACTCTAAAACTACAAAGATAACAATCCACAAATTTATTATGCTTGTAGTTGCAATTGTGATTTGATCACTTGAACCATTGTGAGATTGTCCAATCAATGCCAGTTTTTTATGGAAGGAAGCTTTGATTCAATACGTGGAAATAGAGGTAATCAACGTTTATTCATTCTTTACTCCATATGGTGAAACCGTGAAAGAAATAAAAAATAGGTATGTTATTAAAAAAAATCATATGAATTGAGGGTTTTGAAATGAGTTTAGCGAATTATTTTTGGGCAAATTTCAATCTAACTTTGTATGAGGGACCTATGTTATCTCTTGATTAAAAGACAAGCTAAATTCATCTTGAAAAGAGAATCACTCTTAAGTGTGAGAGTGAGTTGTATCCTAAATGATAAAAAAAGATCATTTATGTACAACATATGTGTCCTGGATCCAATTGAAATTTGAATAAGGAGTTCTTAGTCACACCTCGAGTAATGTGCGATGGTGAATACTTTGATGGAAGCTTATGATGTTTAATGTCTAGTTTTGCCATAAACCCAATTGTACTCTATCATGTAATGCAACATATATGGAGTACATAACAATTTAATGAAATTCAAGCACACAATTAATGTTAGTCAAACACATACTAACATTCCAATCATTGACAGCTCAGTGACAAATTCCAATCATTGAATTAGATTCCTCTTTCCGAGAGGACCAAAATTGACCTTTGAAAAACTGAATTTGGATAAGGGTAAGTGTATTTTTGAAGACAAGACCACAGATACATATTTGATCTAGATGGCCTAGAGGACAAATTGCCCCTTCTCCAATGCCTATAAATACTAGTCAAGGAGCCTCATTTGGAGACATCATCATCACTCATTTTCTCTTCTTGGGTTCAATTCATCTGAAAATTGTAAGAGTTTTCTCATGCATGCGAAGGAGGAGGTAGACGAAATTACAAGTGGCCGAAAATCTTAAGTGTTCTACAACTTTTACCAGTGTTGACCAACATTGACTTTGACCTTTTGAGGAGAGTTTGACTTCAATCTTTTGTGAGAATTTCTGTTTGGGCAGGCCATATATTTTGGCACAAAGACCAAGGCATTTGGACAAGTTTGACTTGGGTTGACCACAGGAAAATTGCAGACTTTGACTGCAGAAGTTTCTCTCTCATTTGACCAAATTTGACTGGGCATTTTTGGACTATTTTGGGCTGAATTTGACCAGCACTTGAGGCCATAATTATTGCTGATTTGACCAAGCTGTTTGGAAAGGTTGATCATTGACTTTGTGGACTTCGTGGACAAGTTAGGGCACACTTTGACTGTTGTTGACTTGGACAGAACTGCAAATTATGACAGTTGACCAGATTTGACATTTTCACTGTTGGCACATTGAAACTTGGTTGGTTGATTCAAGGCTTTGACCTTGACTCTTGTTTATGGATTTGGGCTCATTGTAACATTTTATGACAATCTAATAGAAGAGGAATTTTCAAAGGTTTCCCCCCTTGGGCTTTTCCCTGGCCTTTGACCAAATTGGTGTCTCTTATTGATGTTCTTGACTGTCTCCTATTGTCATTGTATTTACCGGAGCTAAGGAGAAGGACAAGCCCAAATGAAAAAAGAGCTAGAGCCATCATCTTTGGAAAAGTTGAAGGAGTCTATTATGAATATAATTTACAGAAAATAATAAAAAATAATGTAAACAATAATAATCATAATTAATGATTAACTAACTAATAGTTAGTATTGAAGAGACATGTTCTAAGGACATGTTTGTTTATGAAGAGGCACATACCTAGTTATATAAGCAAGCCCTCAACCTCATTTGTAATCATCTCACTTGTATTCAAATATTCTTATATATAAATTACTTGTCCTACAATGGATGTCTTTGTCTTCGAAGTATTCTGAAGATTATTGTAATATACGAACTTTGTTACATTAGTATCAAAGCATAACCGAACTTTGTTTGTTACATTGGTATTAGAGTGTAACCGAACTTTGTTCGGTACATTGATATCTAAGCCACGTTGGCGGACCCCAGCCTTTGGCCATCAACTTTGTCGCCATCGTAATCGAAGTGTTTCGCTACAAAGTGTTGGAGGTTCTCCATTCTGTTGTTAGGTCTTTGACCATTAAAAAAGAAAAAAGAATATTATATACATATATACTCATAAAAAATTATAGAAAAAAAAAAATCTAAAAAAGAAAAGTCTAAAAAAATTAATAAAAAAAAAGTAGTTAAAAAAAGTAGTTAAAAAAAATATATATATATATATATATATATATATATATATATATATATATTAAAAAAACAATCCTAGAAAAAAGTACATATACATATTAAAAAAAAGTTATATGAGAAAAGAGGGTTTATAAAAAAAATTATATTTAAAAAAACTTATTTTAAAGAAACCCAAAAATCATAATTAATAATTAGAAAATAAAAATAAAATAAAAAATATATATATTACTTGGTCAACGCCAGCTACTCACACCACGAATTGTCATCACCACCAAGCCAAACCGTTGGTTTTCTCACTGTTACTGGGTTTTTCGGCCTACGATTGTGTTGGAACTCCAAGTTGTAGTGTCCATCGACCAACACTTCACAAAAGTTAAGTTTTGGAAGTTACACAATTACAAGAAATGTTTATTTCTTAAACTTCTAAAAATGATCTGTTCATACATATTCAACTTAGTCAGTAATTTCATCTCGTCTAAGTGTTACAAACATGTCAAATGTGGAATCATCGTGACCCTTCCGAGTTAAGGGTTTCACAATTGTCATCTCACAAAATTAAATTAATTGCATGGTGCATTGTGATTCGTATGGACGCATTCGTACAGTTTTGTCGTACAACGACCATTTGAATTCAAATCGTGACGGTAAAAGTAAAACTAAGAAAATAAACTTGTTTGGTGGCAGGTATAAGGCAATCTATATTAAATTGTAAAGTCAAAGGCATTTAAATTATCATGTGAAGCTTTGATATTAGAGGAAGGAGTGGAATCCATATTTCAAGAAAACAATAACGCATAGTGAATCCTTTACATAAAATACATTAAGATAATTATTACAAATAATTATTAAAAAGTTATACTTTACTGAAATATATTAAAAGGTATACTTTAAAAAAAAATTACCTAAAAACTATAAGTTACAAGTTTAAAGTGAAATATTATAGTAATTTTGAAAGGAATCCATCACTAACGAGAAACAAATGAAGTCTAATTTGAAAATGAACGAAGAAATTAAGGGTTCCATATATGATTCTACATTTTGGACCAAATGTCCATTTTGTCGAACATAATACGAGTATTCATCAATTTTTAAAAATCACACAATATTTTGTCCAACATGTAAGAATTTGTTTATCTTGGAAGAATATCTAGGAAATCCACATACACACATTAAAAGATTAAAAAAGAGCTTGTAGAACTTCAGCAAAAAAATAAGGCATTGGAAAAGAAATATAAGGATCTCAAAGATCGATTTTGCGAAGAATCAACAGAAAGTAACAAAGAAATTTGGCATCTAAGGGACCATAATAAAAAAATTACTTGAGAAGGTCAAGAAGTCCAAAGATACAAGGAAAACATTAGAAGAAGATAATGAATGTCTCAAGAATAAAGTCAACAATTCAGAAAAAGAAGAACCTTCACGTTTAAAAAATCATAACCAAAATTTGCTTAAACATATTAAGAAACTTAAAGACGATAAGGAATCATTGAAGAATAAATTCGAAGAACTTGTCACAAAAAAAGCATTGAAATCTTCAAACATAACAGTCCAAGTTGAAGAAAAGGGAACAAACACAGACTCCATTAATTTCACAGTTCAGGCAAATCCAAATCTAATGGAACTGAAGACATATTCAGATGTTGCAGTTCAAACAGTGGATATTTCAAGTGAAGATTCAACGATTAACCTAGTGACTTCCGTACCCAAAGGAAATCAAATACTTCAAGTAAATCAAAAAATCGACACAAACAAGTTAGGGAAATCAAATCACAAAAATTCCTTACGACATCCAAATCATAAGAGCAGACTTCTCAATCAATCTACATATCAGTGTCACTCAGAACAGAAACAACAAACTCATGTTCTGAAGAACAATGATGTTGGCACAATCCAGACTGATGATAACAAATTATCTCGGCGATCCAATAATTGCCAAGCTCCACATAAAAGATTAATTTGGGATGGTTTGATCCCTTCTCAATGCAACAATTTTGTTTATCACTTAGAGGATCATATCATCTTGTATCAACAAGGATGACAGTCCTGCAACGAGAAGACACTCAAAACAGAAAAAAGAGATCAAAGCTTTTCATCAGTGAGCTTTGAGGACAAAGCTTTTTGAAGACGAAGGCAATGTTATGAATATAATTTATAGAAAATAATAAAAAATGATGTAAACAATAATAAGTACAATTAATGATTAACTAACTAATAGTTAGTCTTGAAGAGACATGTTCTAAGGACATCTCTGTTTGTGAAGGGGCACTTGCGTAAGTATATAAGCAAGCCCTCACCCTCATTTGTGATCATCTCACTTGTATTCAAATATTCTTATATATAAATTACTTGTCCTACAATGGATGTCTTTGTCTTCAAAATATTCTGAAGATTATTGCAGTATACTAACTTTGTCGTACATTAGTCTTAGAGCGTAACCAAATTTTGTTCGTTACATTGGTATCAGATTGTAACCGAACTTTGTTCGTTACAAAGTCTATCTAATCAAGTCAAGATGTCTACCTCATTGTTTAAGGAAGTTGAGAAATTGGGAGACTCGTCAAATTTTGTTGCTTGGAAGATTAGGTTGGAAATCATATTGGATGATAATGATGTATTGGAATACATACAAGGGAAAGTTCCTGAACCTCCGAAAAATGCTTTTGTTACTGCCAAGAACAAGTACAAGAAAGGTGAGTTAAAAGAAAATTATAGTTGAAGGTTTACAAGATCATTTACTTGCCTATGTTGGAAATTTGAAAAAGTCTAAGGATATGTATGATAAGTTGGTCGGCATGTATGAGGTCAACAATTTGAATGAAATTATCTCCTTGAAAGATCAACTCAAAGTTATGAAGATAAACAGAGGAGAATCTGTGCAATCCTATATCACGAGGATATCTCCTCTTAAAGATCAATTGCAGAGAGTTGGGGAAACCGTACCTGACAGGGATTTGGTAATGGTAACCCTTAGAGGTCTCCCTCCTATTTGGGAAACCTTCATTACTACCATAAGCAATAACAACAGTTTCCCGTCATTTGATGAGCTTGTTGGAAAACTCACTCAAGAAGAATCTAGGATGATTTCAAGAGGCAAGATACAAAGCATGAAGGAGAGCAACTACTTTCGTTGCTCACATGAAGAAAAGAAAAGAAAAGAAATTTCATCAAGTTAAAGGAAGTCTGCTCCCCGAAATTCTAATAGGATGAATGGAAGAGAAAAGGAATCATTGCACATTGAATGCTACAATTGTCACAAGAAAGGTCACTATGCTCGAGATTGCCTTGAGAAGAACAATGCTTCAATAATCAAAGAGGGAGAGATGATCGTAATGGAAGAGATGGAAGAAAAAGAGATGCTTTCAATGATCATGAAGAAGACCATCGTCCTCAAAAGAAATCCGGAAATTCCAGGTATGAAAGTAATGTTGCTACTAGTCAATCTGAATATATCCTTATTTCTGACCTTTCTAGTTCCTCTCCACCAGACACTTGGGTGGGTTGGTTGGTTGATGTGGGGACTCTCATCATTTCTTTGGTTATAAGGAGGTTCTCTCTAATTTGGTAGAGAGGGAGTCCAATTAGAAGATTATTCTTGGAGACAACTTTACTCATCCTGTTAAGGGCTTTGGTTTTGTTAAATTTCATTGGGACTCTGGGTAATCTATTTTTCTTCATGATGTGATGTATGCGATAGGGTTAAAGAAGAATTTAGTATCTATATCTGCCTTGGAGGACAAAGGAATGAGGGTTGCTTTTATCAAAGGAAAAGTACTTACCTAGCCTGTGGGATCCCATATGAAAGATGCTTTCACATTGGGATCTAGATTTGAAGGACTCTACAGAGTCACCAGGAGACCTCTTCTAGCAATGGTCCACGACAATAATCATCAAAGCAAGTTGTGGCACCGAAGATTGGCACATCTACATTATGAAGTTCTTCCGAAATTGAAGAAGTTGGTCTCTGGGATCCTTGATGTTCAAGATCAACATGAAGGAGTATGTCCAAGATGTGCCAATGGGAAGAAGACAAAGGGACCATTCCCCTCTAGCAAGAATAAGACTAGTGACATCCTCCAACTCATTCATTCTGACATAAGTGGACCAATCCCCATACATTCTCTTGGTGGCCATCTCTACTACATAACCTTCATCGATCATTTCTTAAAGAAGACATGGATATATTACTTGAAGCATAAGGATGAGGCCCTCGATATGTTCAAGGACTTCAAGGCTTTGATCGAAAATCAAACTGGGAAGAAAATTAAGGTCTTCAGGTCTGAGAACGGTGGAGAGTACATTTCAAATGAGTTCATAGATTTTTGCAAGAAGGTATCAAGAAGGAGACGATTGTGCCCTATAATCTCGAACAAAATGGAGTGGCTAAGAGAAAGAATAGGTCTATTGTGGAATTTGCCCTAGCCATGCTCCATGATCAAAAGTTGTCGAAGTTCCTTTGGGTTAAAGCAACGAATACAACAGTATATGTTCAAACCATGGTTCCTCATCGAGCATTGGACAACAAGACTCTTGAAGAAATATTCACAGGTGTCAAGCCCGGCATTGGTCATCTCCGAATATTTGGCTGCCCCATATATTTCCATGTGCCAAAAGACAAAAGAAACAAGTTGGAGGCCACTGGAAGAAAAGGTATGTTTGTTGGTATTGTGAAGATTCTAAAGCGTTTAGAATATATATTCTTGGTCAAGGAATTAGCAAGGATGTAACATTCAATAAAGATGTTGTCGTTGGAAAAGCAAGGGACCTTCCTCCACCTCCTCCTAAGAAGGAAAGCGATGATATGGATATTTTAGAAGGTCCTTCTATACCGGAATTCGAGCGAGACATTGTTGATAATCCCATGGAGCCCATGGACCCCTTGGATCCTCCTCCATGTGATCCCCTTACCAAGAAGAGGCCACTTTGGCTTCGTGACACATTACAGAATTCAAAATAATGGTGGAATAACCTGTTCAGAGTTTTTTTAACCCTGAACAGGTTATTCCACCATTATTTTGAATTCTACTCACCTTTATGGATTCTCTCTTTAAAAACATTACAGGATGCCAAGAAACACATTCCTGCTAGAGGGACTTTTATAGAAAGCAAGAAGTCACACAGATATCAGGGGTATGTTGTAGCGATGAGTAATATGATTCAAGATGAGCCTCACTCCTTTGAAGAAGTTGTGAAAGAACAAGTCAGGAAGGATGTCATGACCGAAGAATATGAATCAATCATATGGGATGTCATTTCGAGACCGAAGGGGAAATCAATGGTGACTTCAAAATGGCTATTCAAGATCAAGCATGGAGCCAATGGAAGTATTGAGAAATATAAGGCAAGGTTAATGGCAAGAGGATTCTTCTAGAAAGAGGGAGAAGATTATGATGATATCTTTGCTCCTATGGCCCAATATACCACCATTCATTCAATAGTTTCCCTTGTTGCAAGTCAAGGATGGACCCTTCATTAGATGGATGTGAAGATGGCATTCCTTCATGGCATGTTAAGAAGAAGTTTATGTTGAGCAACCATAGGGATTTGAAGTGAAGGACCATAAGACTCATGTTTACAGGTTGAAGAAGGCATTATATGGCTTGAAGCAAGCCCCCAGAGCATGATACACCTGTATAGATAGTTACCTGGTGAAGCTTGGATTCAGAAGAAGCAGTGCCGATCCCAACCTCTACTTCAAGGTGGTCCAAGGTCTACCCTTGATTTTGGTTTTATATGTCGACAATTTATTTTTGACAAGTAGTGAGCCCCTAATGATCTAGTGTAAGAGGGAGTTGGCCTCTGAATTCAAGATGAAGGAAGGACCTTGGACTCATGCACTACTTTCCTAGGCCTTGAAGTGTGGCAAAGGCCTGGTGAGATTTTCCCTTCACAGGGGAAATATGTCGTGAAGTTGTTGGAAAGATTTGGAATGATAGAACACAAGTCCCTAGCCACGCCGATGGAAATAAATTTCAAAAAGCTATGGGGAGAAGCTATAGGACCCAATTTGGCGAATCCATTTGAGTATAGACAGTTGATTGGGGCTCTGATGTTCTTAGTGAACACCCATCCAAACATATGTTATGCAGTGAACAACCAAAGTCAATTCATAATCGAACCTCTTCATGCACATTAGGTTCCTACCAAACATATTCTGAGATATTTGGATGGGACGATTACCCTTGGTTTGAGACACACTACCAGAGATGTGAGACTTCATGGATATACCGATGTTGACTGGGCAAGAAACGTTGTTGATAGGAAAAGCACTTCAGGATGTTGTTTTCGCCTTGGATCCGTCATGATATATTAGATGAGCAAGAAACAGAAGTTTGTAGCCTTGAGTCTTGCAAAGGCAGAGTATATTGCCGCTAGCATGGCTAGCTACGAGGAAGTTTGGTTGAGAAATCCTTTTGGAGAGTTGTTTGAGCAAGTCCTGGACACTACTATGATATATTGTGACAACAAGAGTGGGATTCAATTGGTAGAGAACCCTGTATTTCATGACAAGTCCAAGCATATAGAGATCAAGCATCATTACATTCGAGACATGGTGCAGAGGAGCCATTAGACTCCATCACATATCAACAGATGAGAAAATAGCAGATATTTTCGCCAAGGCTTTGCCGAAGGGGAAGTTCTTGGTGTGCAGAGAGCAGCTTGGACTGATGGATGTGAGCCCTCCCGATAAGGGGCTTCGTTGATCGAGAACACTCAACATAGCTCTCCCCCCTTAGTTGAGCTCCCAAGGTGGGAATGGAGCGTTGAGGACTCCTGGGGTTGAGGGATCTCTAGACAATAGGTGTGCATGATCTCTACTCTTGCAGTAGGTCGGGTATCTCCCCTATTGTCACCCATAGGGTGTGCATGATCCTTGTCTGTTATGACAAGTCGAGTATCTCCCCCTCTATCTTGGTCTAGCAGAGTATACCCCAGTTGGCATCATACCAACATGTTGGGCTTGTTCAGATTGTCCCTCCTCGTCTGGACAATGGGTTGAGGAGGCTTGGGGCATGCAATCCTTACCTTTGGTAAGTTGGGTAACTCACCCAAGCTTAGATTATGATGCAGGGGTTCTACCACATGACTCTAGAGGGTCATTATTGGGAAGATCGGTAGGCAATAGAATGGATGTGATCCTTACCTTTTATAGCAAGTCATATCTCGCCCATTGATTGCATAACGGGATGGTTTTGATCCTTGCTCGGTAAAGTCGTATCTCGCCTATTGCTCGATATAGAGGGTGGTAGCTCCCCTATGATTCTTCTTCTTTAGATTCGAGAATGATTCAGCAAATAGAGTTGAGTAGAGACAAAACATGATTTGATCCTTGCAATGATCACATGATGCAGTAGGAATTTCTCCCTAGCTGAAAGGGAGTGTTAATTTCGCAACTTAGTAACAAATTCCAATCATTGGACTAGATTCCTCTTTCTGAGAGGGGATCAAAACTGACCTTTGAAGCACTGAATTTGGATAAGGGAAAGTCTATTCTTGAAGTCAAGCCCATAGGTACACATTTGATGAAGTCGGCCCAGAGGACAAATTGCCCCTCCTCCAACGCCTATAAATACAAGTCAAGGAGCCTCATTTGGAGACATCGTCATCACTCATTTTATCTTCTCTTCTTGGGTTCGATTCATCTGAAAATTGCAAGAATTTTCTCACACGTGCGAAAGAGGAGGACTAAATTACAAGTGACTGAAGATCTGAAGTGTTCTGCAACTTTGACCAGCATTGACTTTGACCTTTTGAGGAGAGTTTGACTTTGATCTTTTGGGAGAACTTCTGTTTGGGCAAGCCGCATCTTTTGGCACAAAGACCGAAGCATTTGGAGCAGTTTGACTTGGATTGACCACATGGAAATTGCAGAATTTGACCACATAAGTTTCTCTCTCATTTGACCAAATTTGACTGAGTGTTTTTGGACTGTTTTGGGCTGACTTTGAGCAGCACTTGAGGCCACATTTATTCCTGATTTGACCAAGCTGTCTGGAAGGGTTCACCGTTGACTTTGTGGACTAGTTAGGGCACATTTTGACTGTTGTTGACTTGGACAGAATTGCAGATTATGACAGCTGACTAGATTTGATATTTTCATCATTGGCACTGTTGTAGCTCATTTTGCCACCTGGAAAGAACAACACTCCTGGGGCATAAACCAGGGAATGATTGGAAAGATAGTGTTCCTCCTTAAGTTATCCATCTCAATATCTACTCAAAACCAACCAATCTTTGGACAAGCTCACCAATATAGCATTCCTGTCAGTCACTATCAACAGAAGCAACAACCAGCACTAAGTGAGGGAATGTTAACAGCTGCAGTTTTAGATGGTGGGATAATTACCAATGGCAGAAGTTATGGCATGGTGGTCATGAAGAAAACTAAAAGACATATGTTAAGAGTAATTAAGGTATGAATGGGAGACTTCTAAAGTTATGCAAGGTCCTCAAACAAATGTTAAGCCAAAAAATAGTAAATAATGTTACGGCAAACATGGTTCCATTTTCTTAAGACACAATTACTAAGGCTACAATTGCTCTAAGAACTTGAAGACTAACATCGACAATGTCAATGTTATTGTTTCTATTTACTCCAGCAGGCTTGATGATTGTACTAGAAGCAAGGCAGTGACAGTGAATGTCACATGTGTAATACAAGTGACAATGACATGTCATGTGAAGCATCCACAATAGAGGACTTCCAAAAGCAATCTCTGATTTTAGTCTCGCGTCTTTTTAATACTGGTTCTGTTTTAATATTGTTGGGTTTCTGAAGTGAAAAATGGAGCTTAATACCATCAAGGATGCTTTTGACCGAGTTTCCAAGAGACAGAAGACATCATACACAAAGACTCATGACATAGTTAATTCAGTTGTTGTCATCTATATATGCATCAGCTTTAAAAGATAGAGAGAATCCTGCTAGCAAGGCAGCCTCAGACATTCTTCTAATGAAAAACTCTGTAGTACCTGATGTTTTGCAAATTACAAATAAGATCCCTGTTGCCCAGGACCCAAAGGTTAAGCTAGAATTAATGTTATGTGAAAACACCAATCAAAAGTTCCAGGGTGAAAATCATTCTTTGGGCAAGGATTTGAAAGACCCTATAACTCAGTGCACTGGTACTGTGATCTCTCGAAATCGCATCATTAATGGAAAATGTATTCATGGGGAAGATGTGAGTTACAGCAATGAATTTTCTCTCTCAGAAGCTTGTGTCAAGGGCCAAGGCTGCCAAGAAAATCCTCCAGAATCTGGAGAATACAGCACGGATCTCGGCGGCCAAGAAAAACCTGGAGGCTCCAAAGATTCTAGCAGTGACATGATTAACCAAGTAAAACCTCTAGACTTTGAGGATTCAAACACCCACACAAAATCCCAGAATTTGAATGGCAGTTCCAAGCCTGTTCTTGAGTCAACCATTGTGATTGCAAATGAGACTTGGTCAAAGGAAGAAATAGCACATGCATTTGATATTAATTCAAGGGAGAGCATTTTAGATGACCACGTAGAGGATAATATGGGTTCATGCATAAAAAGCCTGGCCAATGAAAAGGAGGGAGTATGTTGAAAAGATCTTTGCAATCGTGAATGATCAGGAAGCTGATGTTTTCAGGGGATTCAATGATAAATTTGCATCTACTGTTAAGGGAATTCAGCATACAGAAAGAAATTAGAAGGCAAGCATAACTGGCAATACCAGAAGCAGAAAATGTAGGAATCTCCCGGCCATGAATTTCGGGCTCAATTTCGGGCAAACGAAGACGAATTTCAAAATTCCGCGATCTGGGTTTTGTGCAGAATACCTCCAATTGACTTCAACACGAGCAATTTCCACAAATTTAAAGTGGTTTAAGATATTTCACCAATTCTTTAAAGGCCAATTTTTCCAGATACGTCCTGCAAAACTGGGGTTGATTCATTCTATTGGAATTCGATTTCTATAATGAGAATTTCATTCTTCCATAAATAAATAATCAAGGTATCGGCTGTGTAAGAGATTTGTCAGTGAAAGATGTGGATGATACATCAATGAATTTTATGTTGCTTCATTTGCAACGATCCAATGTCACTGCCAAGGCTTTCCTGACAATCAATACTTTTGTTTCTTCGGTCGAACAAAGCATACAAGAAAGGAAAGGAGATCAATGGCTCACATAATCTTTCATTTGAATCAACCAAATCCTGACAACATAAAATGCTCGAAGGTTAAGTCAAAGTGTGGTCCCGTAAGCAGTTTCCTCAAACTGCTTATCGAACAGATCAATGGTTGTAATTCATTACGGTAGCACTCCTCTCCTTTTCAAAAACCGCCACAAGTGGTCTCGTAAGCAGAAATTGGTTTTCAGGAATCATGTGTATTTTGTCAATGTATGCATCATTACGAAGTGGGACCCGCATCGATATTTATAATAAGCAAGGGTTTTGGACAATATTAATGTTGTGATAAATTTCAAAAGCCCAGCATGTATATGTATTTGTATCATATCAAAAGGGGCTGAGGTTTTGTTTTAAAGGTTTTTAGTCAACATTACATATATTATATATATAATATTTCCCTTTTGCAATTTAAACATTTCAGAAACTTTATAAGAAAAAGGAAGATACAGTTTATAACTGTATAAAACCTATTCTGTAACTAATTCAAGAATTAGCTTGAAACCAATTCTAGGGCAGTTTGAGGAAGAGAGATAAAAGCCCAGAAAGGAGATTGTGAAAGGGTTCAGAAGGTCACATTCATCCATGACTGGCAATGTAAATAAATCATTGTCTCTGAAATCTGAAGATGAAATTGCAGTTTGATTCCAGCGTTGGGAGTTGCAGAGACTGTCTTTTTGTTGTGTTTCAACATTCATGTTTATGTATTTCATCTCTTGGATAGTGTAAGATGCAGCAGGTGCTTTGGTTTAGTTTTTGATGAATTTACTTAATTGTACTCATTAAAATTAATCCTGAAGCCCTTAATGGGTGCTCCACATCCAGGAACCTCATTCATGTTTTCTCAGTCTTACATCATTCTTTCTACAGAGTTAAAGCACGGATTCTTAGTTGCCTATGCCAAAAATTTGTCTCCTCCATTTTCTGCTTTACACCTTCACCCTGCAACTTTCATAGTCTCTCTGGCCATTTTGCTTTGGAAGGCTAGGGTTCCGGAATTAGAAGCTTTTCTTGCAAGCCCTCATGGCCTGTACTTCCAGCCATTGAATTTGAGTGTTTTTAATTAATCTCAAAATGTCTCGAGCACTGGTTCCCTCACAGCCAGGAACTATCTCCTGAGGTACAACAGGCACATTGAAACTTGGTTGGTTGATTTGTCAAGGCTTTGACCTTGACTCTTGCTTATGGATTTGGGCTCACTGTAATCTCTGCTAAACATTTTATGACAATCTAATAGAAGAAGAATTTTCAAAGGGTTTGCCCCCTTGTGGGGTTTTTCCCTGATATTTGACCAAATCAGTGTCTCTTGTTGATGTTCTTGATTGTCTCCTACTGTCATTGTATTTACTATTCTATCTTCAATAACTATTAATCATTGGAAGAACTAATTATTGTTGAAAATATTACTTATTGAAGAAGTGAATTGGGCTAAATTAATTGATATAGCATAGAGCAGTCGTGGAGAGACCCTCCGGAAACAACTAGGAGTCGTGGAGAGACCCAGTCTTGACTTTCCGAAAACAAGTAGGAGTCATGGAGAGACCCTCTCTTGAGGATCCTGTATGATATGGAGCTCCAAGGGGCTTGGGGGTACTTCTTGGAGCAATAAGCAACCATAGGGTGAGTGGTTCAGCCCTTCCCCTAGTGGTTTTCTATGTAGGCAGGATGAGCGGTTCAACCTTCTCCTGCTGAAGCCTGAGACACAATCATAGGGTGAGTAGTTCAGCCTTCCCCTAGTGATTTGTTGTGTACAGGGTCAGCCTTCCCCTGGGATACCCCTGGCGACATGTAGGCAGGATGACTGGTTCATCCTTCTCCAGCTGAGACATCCTACCCATGCAGTTTGGGACTCATGGGAAGTACCTCTCATCTGGCCAATGAGCATGGAAATGAGAATAGGGACCATAGTACTACCGATGGACGCATCATGTATTACCGTACTCCCTATGCTAGGATGATATTGATCTGGGATCAATTGGAACTAACTTCAGGTTAGTAAGAGTGGAATGAGACACTCTCTTTATATGGGGCTGACTTCGGGTCAATAAAGAATGGTATGATACATTCTCAATCACTTCTTCTTCTTCATAGTTCAACAGAGTAGAGCAATGAAGAGCACTGAATTGATGACAGAGATAGTACAAACTAACAAATGGATTAGCTGATGGAGTTCTCCCTATTTGAGACGGAATGTTAAAATTGGAAACTAGGTCCAAACTCCATATGGGTCATCTTATTTATGGCAACTGATATCTTTCTTGGATTCCTCTCGTCGAGAGGTGTAGGATTGATCTAAACATCATCCGATTTCGACATGTATTCATGGAGATATGATTTTATTTATGTTATTTGACAATTTGTCAAGGTCGGTCAGCGACAAAATTACCCCAACTTATCTTCAATGTTTCATTATAAATAGAAGAGGTCTTCAAGTCATTTTGAACACACATACTTCTCCTAAGATCTCTCTCCACTCGTTTGGGTTTGGTGGCTAGAGAGATCAAGAGGGAGAAGCCATAGACGCAGTGGAGGAAGGGTTCTATACGCAGTTGATGGAGGAAGTATAGTCGTTGTTCTAAAAGGAGATCTAGCCATGCCCTAGCCGCAGCCACAAAGAATGTATAGTCGTTGTCTTGGAGGTGCCTTATTGTCCTAACCGCAAGCCTTATTCCGCAGCAACAAGAGGCCTAATTAGCAGCCCTAATCCGTAGTCAATAGAGTCACATACGCAGTCTAGAAAGGCTCCTATTCGTTGTCATGAGAAGGCCTTATACACAGCTCACCTAGCCGCATTTTGTAAGGCCCAAATCAGCAGCATAAGAAGGCCTCAAACCGCAGTTAGAAGAGCCCTAATCATAGCTTGAAAGGGACCCTATGATGCAGCAAGGAGAGTGGGCCTAGCTGCAGCAAAAAGGAGTATCTCAACAGCGTGAAGGATCAGTGTTAAAGTCACATTGTTGTAGGTGACAGCGTGGTCTAATCCAAGGCTGTTTGGGCATCATCAGGTTGGTCTTAAGCTCGATTTGTAGGGCAGTAGAAGCCGCTTAAAGGAGGAGCAAGGGATCATTGTTTAAGGGCTAATTGGAACACTGATTGAAGGGAGCTAAGCTACAATCCACTATTGGGCTAGGTCGCAGGCCATAGTCAACAGTTGGAGGCCTTTTAGGAGCTGCGTTCAAAAGGTAAGCAACCCTATAAGGAAGCATATGGTAGGAGGGACTGTATGAAGGCTAGCTGCAGTCATTAGGTGGACTGTGGGGTGTGTTTAAGGTGTTGTGGCACTCAGAGCTTGTGCCCTAACCAGTGACCAGGTCTGCCATGAAATGCATCAGTCCTTGCAGCATATGAAAGGTGCCAGATTAGCAGCCTTGTCATGATCAGTGAAGCAGCGAAGGAAGGAGAGTTTTATTGAAGGAAAGCCTCAGTATTCTGGGTAATTGGTTGAGTTGTTCTAGGCCTATCATCTGTTGCATATCTTCAGCCCTTGGTATCAGAATTGCAACCTCATTGTGTCATCATCACGGAGAAGATCTTTGATCTCCTATTTGGCAAGTCAAGTATTGACTTCAAATCATTGTACTCTATCTCCTTCTCTCTGCTGAACTATTGAAAAATATAAGAAGAATTGATCAAGGGTTCCCCACATTGGGTTTGTCCCTGGCTGGTGCCACATCTTGTGTCCTCTTGTCTTGGCTTGTCTTCTACTGTTTATGTTTATGTTCTATCTGCAATTTACTTCATGCTGATGTGATTGCTAATCTGAATATTGACATTGGGCTAATATGAAAAATTGAAGTAAATTGCTCTAAGAATAGAACACAATAAAATTTAACACAGAGGAAGTGCGAGTTGCACGCAGACAAAGCGATTGCAAGAACAGATTTCCAGTAGCAACTCGAGTTCTAGTTGAACCAATGCACATTTCTAGTTGCCAATGCATGTTGCAGACAGGAGTGCAAATTACACCAAGGAGGCCGAAATTGTTTTGCTAGGGAAACGTTAAGTTTCCATATTTATTTTGCTAGTGGAGAAATTGAATGTTGGAGCTTTGCCAGCAAGAGGCAAAGAGTTGTATTTCTCAGATTGTTGAAGAATTAATAATATAAAACCTCATCTACTAAACTGGCTTTCCCCACAATGGGGTTTTTCCAGGTACTATTGTCCAAAAATCTTGGTGTCTAAAATTTTGTGTGCATTATTTTCTCAATTCCTAAATTTTATTTATGAAGATTACAGTAGTGAATTAATTGTTATTTGCCGAATTAATTTTCTTAAGACAAATAATCTCCAATATGTTAATTTGGCAGCTCAGTGATAAATTCCCTCCATTGGACAGCGTTGCTCATCCAGAGTAGCCCCTCTTTGCCCTTGGAATAATTTAATTTGGTCAAGGAAAAATATAATTTTTAATGGAAAACCCACAAGAACACAAAAGTACAGGTCGGCCTAAAGTCAAAATTGGGTCTCCTCCAACACATATAAATACACCTCAAGGTCACCTCATTTGGACATCATCATCACTCAACACATCTTCTATCTCCTCTTATGATTGGTTCTTACAAGTCTGAATTGGAGCAAAGGGAAGGAAGCTAATTCTGATTTCCTGTGTTGACTTTTCTGTTTGGGCAATCGTTGACCAGTTTTGACTTGACATTTTGACTTGCTTTGACTTGGAAAAATCTGATTTTTGGAGGCCAAATTGACTAGTGAAGGAACCAAACTTTTCTTGGCAGTTTGACTTGGGTTGACCGCAGGTCTATTGACTGAAGTTTGACCGCATAATTCTGAAGTTTGACCAAAGGCATTCTCTCTCCTTTGAGAGCCTTTTCGAGCACTGTTTTGATTAAGATTTGACTAGCAAGGAAGGCCGAATTGTTTGACTATTGACCAAGCTCTTTTGGAGGAAGTTTGACCATTGACTTGTGGACTGGTTAGAGCATCATTTGTTGTTGTTGACTGTTGTTGACTTTGACCAAAATTACAGATTTGACTTGTTGACCAGATTTCACTTTGAGGCCCATCTTTTGTATATTGGTTGGTTGACCTCTTGGATGGTCAAAGTTGTTGACCTTTGACTCATTGGAGGACAATCTAATAGAAGAAGAATTTGAAAGGGTTTCCCCCTTATGGGCGTTTTCCCTAGTCTTTGACCAAATCTTGTGTCTCTTGTTATTGCTCTTGGTTGTCTTCTATTGTGTATTGGATTCACTATTCTATCTACAATTTCTCATTGTCATTGGAAGATTAAATTTGTTTAAAAGTGATTGCCAATTGAAGAAAGAATTGGACTAAGTGATTGTGCTAGCAAAGAATAGTGGAAAATTGACACAATAGATAGAAGATTAAATTTCTAATTACTGCAATTAAGGAAATTTCGCAGATAGCTCTTAACATGTCATGTATCAATATGATTAATGCATGTAATATTCATCTAGGTATCATTCAATTAATCTTCAATGAAACTAGGGCACAATTTAGCATGAACTAGAACCAATCATTCCATACATTAGACATAAAAAATAGGTCTTCAACAATTAAGAGTACTTACAAAACAATGTGCAAGAAATCCATCCTTTAATCCAAAAAATAGCTCCAACAAATGTCCAAAAATCAGCTCCAAACATCAAAATGCATCCAAGATCCAATATAATCCACAAAAGAGCAAGTGCGAGTTTCCTCTATGAGGCCGAATTCCAAGTGTGATGAAGATGAGAGATCAAATGAGATCCCTCCAATATATGTGTGCTCTAACATAACCTATTTTACCCTATAAGCCCCTCTAATCATAAAATAATATGTAAATAATGGCCTAGGTCACAAGCCAACCTAGTCGCTTTGCAAAATTAAATTTGTCTCCACAAATGGTAGCCGAAACAGTGATGTCATGCAGGCATGGGCTCCTAGGAGGCTGACGTTGAGGCCTTTTGGTGCCATGACAAGTGTAGAAGGCCTCTAAAATCAAGATCTAGTGGTTGGCCCCTGTATCATGGTGCAAATCATCATGTGGCCCCCAAATGTGGGTTTGAGCCACAAAAGTGCGTCTCATGGGTCTCGAAGAGATAAAATCTTTGTCTCCGCTCCAACATTGAGGGCATTGAGGATGGTGCTAGCCCTCCCATGTCATAAGGCATGAGACAAACCTCATCTAGGCCCTGGATCAATAGCCACACCATGTATATATTGTTAGGTCAATTGGGGGCAAACTAGTCCAAGTGCATCATCCCATGAATAATATAGGACAAAGTGCAAAAGTTGTGGGTGTTGAAGGTGACCATGGCTATGAATGATGCTCTACAACTGTCCAAAGTCCCATGGTCCTCAACGCATCACCTATAGGTGTCAATATGCCCCTCTAGAGGACCTAGACCCTAGTTAAGTTGCCCAAACCTATAGATGGAACCACCTGCCAATCACACACAACATCCAGTGCTACAACTTTCATCATCAAGTACATTAATCATTATTGCATCTAAGTGAACCAAGCTTGAATGAAATGGGCATAATAACACTTCATATGTGGCTTCTCTTTAAAAATTGGAACCTTAGTCTCGTAATGGTGTTACCTCCCTAGGTTTGAGTGGTTAATAGATGACCCTATTAGGTGTTCCCAACCCCCAAAAGGAAGTGACATGTTCTTAGTCCACCCTTCAATTGATAGGTGCCATATGAATAATAATGGAATGGAGGGGGAAAGAACTCCATGGCCAAGTGCCATGGTCAAAGGGACCAACTATGATGGAATACCTCATCCTAGGTGTATAGATGTGAGAAGGGGGCAGTCGTGGATGCATGAGTTACCTCGGCCTTTGTTTTTCCACCCCTCTATATTGCCTTTTACTTTTTCTTGAATTCTCCTTGTATTACTGCTCGTAGCTCGAGGAATGAGAGCTTGCTTTGTATGATGTGTAGCAGTTATTACCCCCTTTAAGATGGGGAAGTTCATCGCCCATCACGGGTTGGGACATGCAAGGCTTTCTTGTCTTCAATGAGATAGGGCAACATTGGCCCAGAAACTGGGTGATGGCCATATGAGAGACGTCGAGCACACGCTTGGCTTCTGCCCACGTGCTAATTTGTAAGTCCCGACCATCTTTTGCATTTTGATTTTTCTTTTTTTTCCTTGTAGCCATCACATGCTCTTTTCTTTTCCTTTAGCTGCATCAACCTCCCAGGGTGCATTTCCGGGGCCTACCCAAGGTACGAGGATGTGAGAGTGCCAAATTCCAATAAACTAATGGTCAGTTGACCCAAAGAAGGGAGGTGGAAAAAGGGGTTCATAATGTAAGATGGAAAGTGGTAGGTATGGAATTGGGATAGATGGG
Source organism: Pinus taeda (assembly GCA_000404065.3). NCBI lineage: Eukaryota > Viridiplantae > Streptophyta > Pinopsida > Pinales > Pinaceae > Pinus > Pinus taeda. Next base: position 116,597 of record APFE030930434.1, read on the forward strand.
GCTCCACTATCTCAATCATGGATTCCCAAGTAGTGCCCCTTCCTAAAGCCATGGGCCATTAGGGGGATGACCCACTGGACTAGGATAGAAAATTAACACCCCATTTAAGGTGAGGGAACAAGACTACGACCAAGACCCTGCTTTCTTCCATGTCACCCCCGAAATCCATGTTGAAAATTCCCAAATATGAACAAGTATAAGCACCCGATTGCATAATGAATAAAGTACTTTTTGACCAGAAACCCACCATCCAACATGTGCTCTTGACAAATGAGCGAGGAAACATATGATTGATGCAGATGACAGAGATATGAATGGCACATTGCATTGGCTACAAAGTGGCTCTTAAGGGCTGTTGGATGCCGGCTAGAAACGATGAACAAGAGAAAAGTTTCTCCTAGGGGTCACCCACTTTTGATGGGTAAAAAGGCATTGGGAAGAATTAAACTCCAACAATAATCGACAAGGTTGAAGATATGACTACAACAACTTTCGTATCCCAAAGTACTCCAAACTGATTAAGCTTGTGAGTGGTGGACTTCATGATCAAGAAACATCATAAATCAATGAGGTCAATGATACAATTGATGAAAACCAAAGTGCCAACATTGTAATTGCACTAGTCATATGGGTGATCAATGTTTCGATTTCCATCCTTGTCAACATCGTGGCAAGAAGTATCATTCAATGGACAAATTCTCCAAAAGAAACAAACCTGCAAGATTAAAGATTCACTGTGGGTGGGTCGATTCTTAACAATGATCATCCACAGCAAAGCAATTAGTTCAATCTTACCAAAGAATTCAATCTTGAGTAAAGATATATCTTGCAGCAGATGGTGAAATGAAAATGGTACTCTCTTGCACATGAAAGGGGGGAGTACAATGATAAAACTCCTACAACTTGAGGGGAGGGAGAAAAAATCAAGTGAAAAAGGTTAGTGGTAAACCAAAAACCACCAATTCAAGCGAAAATGGTGAGTGGTAAACAAAAAACCCACTAAACGGAGTGCAGATGGTTTGTGGTAAATCAAAACCCACGTGCTATAGCGATGAAATGGTTAAGGGTAACGCCCATGAAAACCCATGTTGTCTCTCCTTTTAGCTGACAAAGGGGGGAATTGTTGATTGTTGCCAGACTTAAAGTTTCGGCAACAAAAACAAAATTGCCAGATGGGCATCAATAGCAATAGGACAACTGCAAAATATTTCATCCCTAATCAAAAAATTGGTTTACAAATCAGGGAAGTTTCAACATGGAATCAGGAACTTCAAATCTCCATTGAATCAACATTTGGGAAGATCAAACATGGAATCTAGGTTCCTCCCATTTAGCTCTTTATCATACCATTGGGATATATTAGGATGCTCTTTGATACCTAAAAGAGTCAAAATGGTTAGTGGTCAACCCAAACCACCAGATTCAAAGAGCACTTTAGTAGTGATACTACGTGTTCACCAATTAGCAGAACATGCCAATTTCTTCTAGTTACTTGGAAAATGATTAGAATGTCAAGTAATTCGAAAATGTTCAGACATCAGCAGCTGTCCACTTTGAGATTTGAGCTCTTTTTCAGTTTATTCCAGATGAACCATCCAGCATTCATTTTTTATGGTTCTTTAGGCAGAGTTTTTCATTGAAGCTTAGATTAGAGGCTTCTAAAAGATCCAGTGTATCAACTTTTGAATAGGTGTTGATTTCTTAGTTGAAATAGAAATATAGACTTGTGATAGAGGGGGGAATGTTAGCCTATGACTTACCTTATCAATCACTAACTCTAATCGTCACCTTTATTTATATTATTCATTTGGGATATTAGTAATATATCCTCAAGTGATGACTAATGAGTTAGCTAATATTGCCTAGGCTAATCACCATGCAGCATCACCCATTACTATATATTTGTAGGCTTGGTGTGAATATTACATGAGATGGTTTGAGGCCTTTTCTGACATATTGTTGTTAGTTTGATTGTGCTCTATTATTGACTGCAGGCCACAAGGAGAGGCCATTTTAACCTCTGAATGATGCGTATGCCATGCATTTTCAACATTTCACACAATTCTTGCAAAACCAATAGCTAGCAAAGATAATGAGTAAATTAAAAAGTCAACAAACACAACATTGCCAGTGAGTCTATTTTTTTCTGGCTAGTTCCACCTTGATTTACTCGTTCTTTTGAAATTTCGAGGATCTGGGTCTTCTTAAAATGGGCTAAAACCCATAAGAGAAAAATTTCATGGTCACCGTTCTATTCAATCATGTGGATCTACAACTTCCAGCTAAATTCCTGCTGAATTTGGAGAAAATATTTAATAGAAATTGAGTCTGTCCACTTTTTAACTTACTCATAGAAAGATTAAAACACGCTTTGTTGTATCCCAATTGACAAATAAAAGGAAATACAAAGATAGGATACAATCAAGTTTTGACTTGACCAGTCCCTACTGAAGTTGGCGCTGACTCATATTTTAATACATTAATTACTCAAATTTTAATACATTAATACAACAATAAGAGAAACATGCAATAAAAGGCCTCACGGGTCACAATTACCCTACAAAATAATAAATTCCGTTTGTTTTTAATACTACACTACTACATCATAGAGGAGTGTAACAGGCCCACCTGGCGGACACGATGCTTATCTCCAATCAACTCATGATAAGAAAGGAACTGCTTTGTTGCCTGGTCAATACGTAAAAAAAATTCAATTCCTTTTGAATCCAGAGTATCTTTAAAAGCCCTCATTAAAGAGCTAACTAGTTCTCCCATGTTAAAAGGTTGTTTCTCGAATTGTAATTTTCCAGCTTCAATTTTACCTGCAATAACCCATATTCAAGAGCTTTATTATGATTAAACCAAAAAACTGGGAGCTGATTGTTTACATCGAGAATATTTCAGACGAGCTGACTATATATATTTACATATTCTCAAAAGTTGGGATTATGATCATCGTGACACATTCTTAGAAATCAAACGCTACAGCAACCGGCATAGAAGTTTCACATTTTCGTCTTACTGGACAGGTATTGATGGGGCTAGATCCAAAGATCGTACCTCACTCCAGAAAAGAATAATAATGGTTATTGACTAGAAACCATTTAGGTAGCTGCCAGGCATCATTTGATTGTTTCATATTTTTGTAACAACTAGCCCATTTCAAGTCTTCACATACTTCAATTCCATTTCCTATATATCTGCTACATTTACAGTAAATTTTCTCAGGGCACAATAATCAGAGTACTAACCCATGTCCAGCACATCATTCAGAATATCGATTATCAAAGACGACGAAGCATCCATCATTTTAAGAATCTCCCACTGTTCATCTGAATGGCCACCTGCTAGCATATGCCCAATGCCCAGGACAATGGCATTGAACGGTACTACAAAGAAGAAGCTGAGATGTAATTTCCCATCTAAACTTAGTGCTTTTAAACAGAGAAAACAAAAGTGCTTATTGACTTGGTAAGGGTGATATTCTTACCTCTTATTTCATGCAAAATGAAGCTTATAAACTGCTTCATTTGATTTATTTTTCCTCCATATTCAGCCTTGTTCCATTCCAAGGCCTGGACTGCTTCCTCCTCTTTCACCTTTCTTTCAGAAAGGGCCTCTCGCAGTGATTTCATAGTATCATACAGTTGCTTGTCCGTATGACTTCCCAAATATCCTATGAATAGAGTTGCAAAGGAAAGGAAAATTGTGACCCCTAAGACATACAAAGCTTGGGGAGCAAAAATGTTGGGAACTACATATGACAAGACTGCAGCTAAGACAAAAATGAATAAAGAGGGCAGTGCTAAGATAGAGAACCCCTTTGCAGGCAAAAATAAGGTGTGAGATAACAGAGAGGGAAGACCCATAAGCAGAGAAATATCAATGTACTGCAGATACTGCCTTAATGTAATGCTATCTATGCTCTTGGAAGCTGGAATTATACAAAAGGAATTATCAATGAACCATGACATGAAAACCAGAAGAAACAGTATACATGAAACATTACTGTAAAAAAATTGGCTTGCTTCATAATGGAGGAAAAGACGAGCAAAAAGTAAAACAGAGATGGAGGCAGTCAAAATCCAAGGCATTGCAAATGTAAGTCTTAGGCCTTCTGTTGCAAAATGTATAAGTAACACTACAAGAACCAATATGTTGAAACATCCCACACAACAGAGCACCTCTTTTTTATGGCAATTCCACTGAAAATCTCTGAAAGCATTCGAAAAGTCGCATATCTTTACGGATGAGTGACTATCATTCAATGTAGACGTCCATGGCAGTTGATCTGACAGATGGTTCTCATCTGGGGGCTCTTCTTCTTTCCTCGATTGCCACTCTTTTGCGAGAAAATTTAGAACTTGACGTACTGTTCTCTTCATTCTTTCCATCCAATTCAACTTCAGTTGCAGTTCGGATTCATACGAAGGCCCTCTTCCTACTTCAAAAATTTTACAACGAAAAGACATCTCCAAAGCTGAGCCGAATCCAAACATGAGTTCATCTCTGTCAATGCTTGTCCCATTACCCCGGTACCACGTCCTAAATCTTTTGAGGTCAAAACAATATGCCCATAGCATTACGGATGAAAAGTCAAAGCACAATGAAAGGTGATCTCAAATGTCTTAACAATTTTACAGACAATGCTAATTTAGCAGAATAAGCATATTAGAATTCCCCACATCTCAGTCAAAGTTGTAGTGAATTGTCAAAACTCCCGTCTAAAGCTGGATATGAGATTTTATAGAAGGGCCTTTTAAGCTTCAATTTCCAAAATTTCTCTTCTACAGAGATGAAAAGTTTCTTCAATATATTGGGGTTAATGCACAGTTCAGAGTTAACCATTGCCTGCAACATTATGTACAAGAAATCTGCGTCATTATTTTCTCTGTACTCTATTTTTAAAATATAAATTCTTAAAAATGTTAAAATTTAAATTTTATGATAGTTGCAATATATAATTTGCAGGGTAAAACAGTTAAAGTGTACCTTTCAACCACCACTTTTCAGCCATTCCTGGTCTGAGCTTCAAGTCTTGCATCATACATCTCAGGAAGACAGTTATTTCTGAATTGTATGCAATCCACTTTCGCCATAATATGAACAGAAAAATCTTGACAGGTTCAAAGTTCCACACAAAGAAAGCTTTGGAATCACCACAGAGGAGTTAAACTTCACAAACATTGCAGAGACTTTATAATTTCATTCCAGAAATGGTGGATACAAATGCTTTACAAATCAAGCTCTGAAGATGGAGAGAGATTAGTTCATGCTCTGAATTTGAATTTGCTTCGATAAACCTTTGGGAAGAGGCTTGAAATCCAAACATCCCTTTGTTGACGAGTTAAGATTAGAGATTTTCAAGGCACCTCTCGAAGTTTGGTAAGCCACAGAGACCTTGGGAAGCGTTCAGAAGTAATTTTAAACCGGCAAAAAAGTTGGAATTAGGGCCTCAACAACGTCAAAATTTGCCCAAACTAAGACTTTAGAACGTGAAATTTCGAGATTACAGAATGCGTGGATTACAGCTGCAAAACTGTGAAATAAGCTCAAGAAGATAAATTACAGCTTTAAAAGAGTGAAAGCTACAAAAATGGGGACAAAGAGCCGTAGTAAGTGAAATATGAATCAAAGCTCCATACTGTGGAGAAGCTTGGTTTAATGCATATCAGAAAACAGTGAAAACTAGCTCATACCTCAAACAGTGAAATTTAGCACAAAATCGATGAATTTATATAATATTTCAGACGAAAAGAAATTTTGGCAATCAAATCGAAAAATATTTCATAGGGAGAGAAATCTTTGCCGTCGAACGTTTAAGTCGAGCGTCAAACACGGACAAAACTGGCACAAACTGTCACAATGGAACTGTGATTTCACAGTAAATTTTGACCCCAAAAAAACGCAGACAGAACTCGCCGAAAACAAAGGCTTGTTCAAAGTGCCCTCACTTAGCCTCCGACGATGCCGAAATGCGGAGCAAAATGAGCGTACAAAGATAAAGTTTTCCAGATTTTCTGTAGGTTGACGCCAGAACGACCAAATAGCAGGACGAAAACGAAGAATCGCTCTATGTCCGCCTCCGCCCGTGTAAGACATGAAAAATGCCTAGAAATACTCGAAATTCACCAAATTTAACCGAACTTTCCAAATTAAGCCTAAATTTCACCAATTCAGTTCAAAATGCGCGTAAGATAGCAAATTCAACGCAAAAGTGAACGAACCAGTTCATGGTGCATGCGAAATTCGAAAATTCAGCCGAAACTTTACCGATCAGGTCAATTTCCATTCTATAAAGAAGCGTTTCGAGATTTAAAAGCTCTTAGCCGAATCTCAGACGCGAGGAAACCTTGCGAGAAACCGAAGAAATTCAATCTCTCTTTCCCGTGCGTTAAACATCCTTTCCCTTCTCGTATGTTCTTCTTGCTACCAATACACACGCACACGCTCGAACAGAAAAACAAAGGAAAAGGCTACCACTCCGTGTCAAACTCCGCCATGAAACAGTGCGGAACCAGAAAACCGCTAAATTCAAAACCGCTCGGGGGAACAGAGCGGCGCCGAGTTCAGCGTATAGTTTTATTGGTTGACCACGTGTCTGCGTTTATTGGCGTTTGTCTGCTTGGGGTGAAGCCAAAACCAGCAACTGTGTGTTGCAGTGAAACGGACAAAGGAGGGAGCTTTGTCAACGCAACGGATGTGACAAGGTTTATCTAATTTTATTAATTAGAACCTTTGGGTTCGTTGGAAGGTTCATTCATGCTTTTCAAATTCAAATGCAGGACGAACAAAATGAATTCATTTATTCCAAAACACTGCTTCTTTAAATCCATTCATGTTTATCAGAATAACCAAACACAGCTATCACGAAACGCTGCAGATTACCGATAAAATGTTAAAATCTCCTCAGACTCCGTAAGATTAATCGACATGTAGGATGCCCCATTTGACAATTTAAGTCATTCCCGGCTTCAAAAGAAAATAATTTAGTGAACAGTTCAAGAGGATATCTTGTTACAGGGTTGCAGGTTTGCGATATCGGCCATGCCACATACAAAATGACGGTAAAACCTGCAAAACCGAAAACATTATTTAGTAAATAAAGACTCATTTCATGACCATAATTAAATTTTAATAAGTGACAGACTTAAAAAATTACTTTGAGAAATCGAAGAAGAGTTCGAGCTTTGGACATTTTATTTGGGTTTGTCAAAAGCTCTGTTTCATTATTACTGCATAAATATATCCAAAGAAAGTGCAGAAGGATTCGATCTTTAGACATTTTGTTTGCGTTTGCGGAACGGGCAAAAGTTGGGCCGGGGTGGCTTTGGGGCAGTTTACCCAGAGCAATTGTGTCACTTCCTTTTAGGGCGAGTGGAATTACGGTGGGGCAAGTGGAGTTTCAGAAAAGAGGAATCGTGAGCTTTCGGTTTCCGGTTTGTGAATACATGTGGGATCGAAGCCTTCAGGATGCTCTGTCTGATAACGGACAGAGGGACAAGGAGCTCTCTTTATGATGATTATCTGGTGCAGTGCAATTGCCAGAAAAGATTTCGGATTATGAGGGATTCTACAAGCCATTGGTTTTCCGGGTTTAGGGTTTATGGAAGGTTTCTTGCCCATCCAAATCTTAGTTTAGTTTAATTATAGGATGGTAAAAATCCAAATCTTAGTTTAGTTTAATTATAGGATGGTAAAAATCCAAATCTTAGTTTAGTTTAATTATAAAATCCAAATCTTAGTTTAGTTAAAATTTAATATAAATATGGTTATATTAAAATTAAAATTATTGAATTTAAATTAGTGTTAAGATGAAGTAAAGTTTTTCTCTAGAAATCATATAAGAGAAAGTTTTGGCTAACTGGTTTCAAACTAATAAGTATGGTTTATCAATACCAGATTTTAGTTAATTTAGGTTTTTTTTGGTAAAGTGAGTTATTTTGGGGCATTTTATAGTTGAGCATGGGAGAGATGTCACTCAATGTGATATTTAAAGATTACATTTAAAAATAGTAATAAAAACAAATAATGTCTCATAATTAAAATACTTTAATTTGCACCTTAATTTTATACAGAGATATAAAGTAATTAAAAGTAAAAAAAGTAATTTAGCTTGAGTAAGAAATGTAATTCCTGGGCTACTTAATATGGAAATGAGTAAAAAAAATCAATTTATTTTTTGATTAAGAAATATATTTTCTTCACTATTTGAATAGAGATGACAAGAAATAATAGTATTGATATTATATGATTTGTAAATGTGATATTTAAAACAAAAATATATTAATAACAAAAACATATTTTAGTGTCAACGGAGTTGTTTTTAGTGCGACTTTTTGGACTTTCTGGTACCAGAATCTCAGGAAATTTTTTTAGGTGAAATCTTGATTTGTGTTATCTAAACTGGTTTTTTCACTGTATTGTGGATTCACCACCCTCAAAAACCCTTGGGACTGGTTTTTTCACTGTATTGTGGATTCACCACCCTCAAAAACCCCTGGGGCACTTCGATGCGTTACCCATCAAACTTGTGATCAATAAATTCCTGACGGATTTTAGAGAAATTAGACCAAAAAAACCCACAGGAAAAGCTTCCAAAAGGTCACACTAAAGACAACTCATTCCAGTAATAGTTATTTTCTAATTCAATGTATGAGGGATATTTGTAATTCCTTTCATACTTAATTTGGATTTGATATGTAATATTTTAGAAAATATTGATACTAAAAATGCATTCAGGAAAAAAAATATGAAAGGGCATGTTTTAACATTTTAATATGGAGAGCCTGAATTATAAATAAAATATTTCAATCCCAACTACATATATATTTCACTCTAAAAGATGTTTGAATCTCAAGAGATTTGATACCTATAGGTCGGAATTACGATGGATCTACAATTGTATTAATTTTAATTCTGCATTGTGGTGATGGAGAATCTAATAATAATGTTTTATTGTAGTGATAATGTTTTTTGTTGAAAAAGTTGTCTAGAAGGTTCTACATTTTTTGTATAAAGTAGTGGTAACTAGCAATTGTGCTAGATGTTGCAAAAGGAACGCCCTAAGGAAATAGAATATAACACTAATTAGTGCTTCTTTGGCAACTGTTGAAAGACAGAAAAATATCAACAAAAGGCAAGGACCATGCTACAACGAATCTTATTGCAATATTGCTTCCTTTAGCCTTAGAAATCATGAAGCATATGTTGAAGTTAAAGACCTTGTCTGATTATGCCAACATGAATGCTTTGTAAATAAAGAAATAGATTGTTATTTGCTACCTTCAAAATCAGAGGTGGTTTTGGTACAATTCCTCCATAATTCTTCTTGATCACTTCCTCTAACCTTAATCAGTACAAAGCAATTTCTCTATAGTTTGAAACATGTGTCTACAAAGGACTATAACAATTTTGTAAATAAATTTTGAATTTCTATATGAATTAAGATCTACCCTTGAATAAAAATGCACATATCTCCAATCTAGAAATTGAACCCAAGAATAGCATCAACTACACTTCTTTTTGGGAAAATTTCCTGCGTCTCTCTTTTGAAGGTTGGCTCACCTCTGTATTATTTCTGTCATGATCATTGAAACTATTCAAAAGATCACATTGCTCTTTACCACTAATCTCCTAAGTGTCTGCCATGTTCTTGTTTTAATCCATCAGAGCCTGCTTAAGTAAATCTAATCAATGTCATGTAGTTGAAATAAATGTAGATATCATTCAACAACATTTAAACGATTTTATCTTGAAAATCAAGCAAGTATGGTCCATAAGCACGACACATCAAAAGACCACACCTCACGTTGGTTTTAAAATAATGGCCCCAAAATTTATATAACCTACTCGTCTATCTGACTAGTAAAAGCATAAAAGAGTTATTGTGAATTTTGCATTTTAGATAAGAAAGATAAGGATAAATTTGACAACAAAAAAAATTGGATGAAGAAAAAACATGCATGTGGAAATTGCACATAGTGACCTTCGTGGTCCCATGAGAATTTAGTCATTGGCAAGTCCAAATTATTTTATGACATCCATCGACCATGCTACAACGAAATGTTACTGCAATACTACTTCCTTGAGCCTTACAAATCATGAGGCCTATGTTGATGAGGGTTCATTGCAACCTTGGCTATATTATATGAGTTGACGTGATGTTTTGCTTGTGGCTACAACTTAGTCTTGGTTGCCACCTAGTTATCATGATTCAAAAATCAATCATCATCTCAAACCATTGCATCATTAGGTATATTTTGTGAGCTAATGTGATGTTTTGTTTGTCATAATGCTTCAAAATTCAGTTATTATATCTCAATATTGACTTTCTCATCGTTTGTTATGTATATGAACCCGTTTCAAAAACCAACCCCAACATGGGTGGGGCTTTCAAAAGTTGGAGAGCGACTTGAGTGGTTATTGTTAGAAATTGTTTTATAGGATGGGAAATAAGGATAGTTTGTAGGCAATTTGCATGCCATAACATATATCTATTTTGAATTTTCTAGTGTCTATGGCCACCATGTAGCTAATAGGATCCATTTCAACTAAGAATGTCGATACATTATTGTGCCAATGACAAATGCCATTTATTTTAGCTTATGACATCCCTAGCCTTTTTCTCTGATTGTGGATCAAGTTATAGACTAGTATATACTCTTTCTTCAAAGGGGTCTGCAGTATCTATTGGATGGAGGGAAAGGTTATAATAAAATTTGTACAAAAAAATCCTTAGGGTTGTCTCAAATTACTCTGTGTGTTGTAAATAGTCAGTTCTAAAACATTTTTCATATAGTTGCTCGCTTGCTTAGAAGAAAAATTGAACAAGCCATGTAAACTTTAAACCATTTAGATCTTTAGATTATATTTTTTTTTTTCCTTGTTTACTATCAATCCTAATCTCTTAAAGTTGTAAAACATTTTTCATATAACTTCTTGTTTAGAGGCCAAACTCAACGTGCTATATGAATTATTCAAATCTTCATCCTTTATTAATTTTTCATCCTTCCTGATATACAATACATCACAATATCACATACACTTCATCATCAACTTCTCCTTGCCTGGAAAGGAAGCATAGACTTTTCTTGATGTATATCTTTCTATCTCTTTATTTCCAATGCTAGGTGATGAGAGTTTAGACTAAATTAACAGATTTTGTATCATTCATACATGAAGATTTTTTCTCTTAAGAATATGTTGTTCTATGTTATCTTTTCTTTAGGCACTCTTTTTGATAGATTCTATGTCATTCATGCATGGAGATTTTTTCTCTTGAGAATATATTGTTCTATGTTATCTTTTCTTTATGTTGGAAATAATACTAAGAGGGGGAGTGAATCAGTATTAGCAAGTCAATAATATTTCATTTCCATATTCTAATTCATATACACTGCTTCAGTTAATGAAACTTGCGTGTATATGCAACTGTATATGAGGCAACTAGCGTATATCCTGTAAACTTATAATTTAGTTAATTCTTCATAATTTGATCTTTAATCTGTGCATCGGAACCATATAAACAGTAACTAGGAGCAGTAAAAACAGAACAGACAGTCACACACATGAACACAAGATATAAGGTGGAAACCCAATGTGGGTGAAAACCACCTGCCGCAATCGTCTTTGTCTTTCTTTTAATAAGAAACTTCTTTTTACAATATTTTGTATTGGTGCAGTCTTATACCAGTACGCAGGCTTCTACATGCAGAAGGATACAACCTTCTCTCATTCTCTAGCTTCTCCTGGAAAGGAGCTACAACCCCCTAGCTTTTGTACTAACTGATGTACTAATATGTAGGTGCTGACCTACAGAAGGCTACAATCTTCTCTTTTCTTCCAAGGACCACATTTCATAAATTTTCAGACTGGATCCATCAATAACATCAAGCAAACGTCAAATATATATGCATCAATCAATCTCCTTTGCACCAACCAAAAACTGAATCAAACAATCACTTCTCTGAATGTTGTAACCAGAATACAATAACAGTAACCAAAACCCAAGCCAGAACCCAGAACACTGCAACATCAATCAGAAGTAGCTAAAGCATATTTTATGAGGTGTACGCTACTTCAATGTGACGAACCTGCATGAATACACACTTGTATCAAGGCAAACCTACATATACGCACTTTTGAAATGCCGAACCAGCATGTATACGTGCCTTTGTTATAATGAACCTGTGTACAGATCTGTAAATGATGATTTTAACCTTTACAATTATTCAAACATCAGTTATACCCAGATCATCATATTTACAGATTACGACATGCGTTAATTATTCAGATAAAAGATCAAAACCACACAAAGATACTTCTCTTCAAGACTTAAGATCTTGACCCATTAATAGAACTTATCCGTCATCAAGTGCTCAAGTTCATCCTTGATTCAGATCCAGCTGTGCACCATAACCCAATCACCTGTATACTAAATCTTGCTCTTCATTAGATATTCAATTCATGAGTGACTTTGCCTAATGATCTTCTCCTCCTTTTATAGTCTTAGGCCTTGCTCAATACCATGGTCCAAATATCACGGACCAAAACCAAGTTTTCCAACATGTATGTGCCTTTCCTTTCGTGAAAGTGTGTGTGTACACTCATACACACATTTTGGTCTACGAACCCGCGTGTAAATGTGGCTTGGTCAATGGGAACCTACGTATACCTTTCTTTTTTCATTCTGTGAGCCTGAACTGTGATCTACCATCTGTGAGAGTTGCCATCAAGGACAACACCTATGTCATAGCGCCAAATCTGTGTCATAATGCCAACACTTTAGGCACTCTTCTTGCCAACTTGAAGAATCTTAAGATTGTACTATAATGAACCTAGATTTTGTACAAATCCTACTTCCATATTGAAGACGATTTTATATGGATGTCATTAACCATTTTATGTTTATTTGATTTCATACTCACTAAGTATGTTTTTTTTTGTCTATTCTTAACCTATTAAATATTGTTTAATCTACTAAGTTGGTTACTTTGGTTACTTAAAAAATATATGTAACGTGAATGTTATGAATATAATTCATAACAAGTAAAATAAATAAAGTAAATGTAAATATTAAATAATCAAATAGTAATTAGGTTAAATAGTCATTAAGTTAAGTGAAAAGGCATGTCTAAAAGACATGCCTACTCACGAAAGGACACCTGCTTAGGTATATATAAGCGGGTCCTCATTGTAACATTCATCACTTGTACATTTATATATATAATAAATTATTATTACCAATACCTCTTGTGTATTTTTACAATTTAAGTCAACAAGCTATCAGTTTTTATGCTTCAGTGGTATCAGAACCATGGCACACAATATAATCATGCGGGTCTTTGAATGTTGTTCGCCGCACAATGTGCCATTACGTTCACATCCTAAATATGTTGAACAGTTTAGTAAAATTCAAGAAGCATTTTAGTGTTTGGAAAAATCAATTGCAGAAGTTAAAGCATGTTGAAAGGAAATCGATAATAATGAAGATGATAGCGACATTGAAGAAACGAGACAAGAGGAAGCTAAAGAAGAAAACCATGATCCAGATAATGATGATGAAAAGGAAGTGAAAATGGTTGTTTTTGATAATGGAGAAAAAGGTGTGGATGCAGAGAGTACCAATGGAAGAAATGAATCCATAGATGATGAAGGGGATGATGAGGAAGATATGAATTCACATAGTAATAGTGGAGGAAACAATGCCATTGATAGTGAAGGAGAAGATATCAAAATTGTTGATTTAAAAGGAGACAAAGAATCGGTGAATATAAATATGGACATTGATAGTGAGAGTGATGAAGTTGGAAATGATGTGGAAATCGAAGTTAATGATCAAGTTCCTGTGAAGATGGTTTATGATGAAAGTGAGAAAAATGAACAATATCATAAAGATTCAATTGATGACATTCAAATATTTCACATCTCCTTACTTTCTCTTGGGGAACATCCTTATCGTATTTTCCATCAAGATGTGTCTCAAACATTTTCCATTTGCAGTGAGAGATATGATTATGATCACAGGTACAAGATGATGACAGAAACAGTGAAGAGCTCCATGCATCTATTAAACGATAAAACATTTGAGATTATTTCACTGTTTGCTCTTGGCATTGATGAACATGGATCTTGCATTCTGAGTTGTTCATTTGCAGATGACAACAATCTCTATATTTGTGTCAGGACAACACGTGCATATCATGTGGATAGTGAATCTCGCAAGGACCGAATTTTGCTATTTTTGTTTGAAGGTGGACAACTGGTTAGTGAGATTCAATCAAAGGGAGTTGCAACATTGGCCTTTGTTTCATTTATTCCCTGATTTTCCATTATACCAAATTGTTGTTGAACCTTATCTATCACCATGTACATTGAATTCTAGAGGAGGTGTATTTTGGATAGAATGTAGTTGTTGCTATCGAGAATATCAATCTAAAAATATGGTACAGTGTGGGGATGGGCATCAGATTTGTTTTGAATGTATAGAGAAGCAAGTTAATGAAATCCTTTATGGAGGTCTGAGGGCACATGGCTCTTTATCTTGCATTAGTATTAATCATTGCAAGGAATCAATTTATTTGTCAGAGATTAAGAAAGTTATTCTAAATGATGTTGTTGAAAGATATGAATATTGCCAGGCCCAAGACGCTTTATTTGAAGCCAAAATTGAGAATTTAATTTATTGCCCATTTTGTAGCATTCCGTATGAAATATACAAGTGTGCACAAGTTCTAGACTGTCCAAACCCTAAATGTTTAAAAGCTTCATGTATCCAATGCAAGGGGTTGAGTCACTTACCACTACTTTGTGAAGAAGTTGATAAAAAATCAACTGAAATGATGCTTCATAGGGAAGTCGAAGAGAGGATGACCAAAGCAGTCCAAAGAGCAATAAGCATACAAATTAGTATGTCCATAACGATATATTCTCCAGATCACATCCAAATAAAGAACATGGAAATTGAGAAAGATGAATATTTATGTAGTTTGAGTTTCTCCATGGTTTACGATACGGTGAATATAGCTCCTACCAGGTTCCTCTATGATCGGAACATTGCAAAGACGTGGATTGAAAAGAATACACAGAATGCAACCATCCCTCGGACCCGACAGCCTTTCGTTGCCAATAATATAACTCCCAACGTTGCTCTCCGAGCAAAGATGAGACAACACTTCCAACGTGTCATGGGAAATGAATACACTGGATGGGAAGTCATTCCTAACTATCCACAACCACTCTCATTGCATGACATCCAAGGACTTCTCACGGACGTTCGCTAACACTTTCTCAGTACAGACGGGAACGAGAATCTGAGCCAAATGAGCATGGAGAGTTCGGAGCTATTTTTCTGTATCACAATTTGTTGGAGATTCTTTTTAATTTTTACGATCAGGTTTCCAATGAAGCCCAACAGGAGGAAGCAACCAACATGCTCTACAATATTGAATGTCAGTCCAAGCAGTTTCTGCATGATCATGCTTTGGCCAATAACCTTGATGTTAAGTAGATAGTCAACAAAGCTCTGTCATAACGTGCCGCTGAGAATTGTTCTGCCATTTTTTCGTAGCCAACCACTCCCTGTCGCCTTTGCTTCTTCCACCTTCGAACTTCTCTGCCACAGTTTTAAGACTTGTCATATACCCTTCCATTGTTTTGTTGTTTTAATAGTTGATTGTTCCATTGTTTTTAATGGTTGACTAATGTTGTGTAATACATGTCATTTCCACCACTCCCCATTGCCTTATTGCCTGCCAAACGTCATAACCTTCGACAGACAAACGCTGCCCTGAACCCATTCGTATGGTTCCAATTGCAAGTTATATATATATAAAAGTTATACATATATTTTTAATATATTAAATTAATTAAAATATATATAAATAAAAGAAGACTATATATAGATATATATTAAAAATATAAATAAAAATAAAAATCCAAGGGAATATTACTGATCAACTACATAACGAAACAATGACCAAATTATATACATCGAGACGACAAACACTAAGTGAAGAAAATCAACAACATTAAAGCTTTGAGGACAAATCTTCCAAAGGAAAGGCTATGTTATGAATATAATTCATAACAAGTAAAATAAATAAAGTAAATGTAAATATTAAATAATCAAGTAGTGATTAGGTTAAATAGTCATTAAGTTAAGTGAAAAGGCATGTCTAAAAGACATGCTCAGTCACGAAAGGACACCTGCTTAGGTATATATATGCGGGTCCTCATTGTAACATTCATCACTTGTACATTTATACATATAATAAATTATTATTACCGATACATCTTGTGTATTTTTACAACTTAAGTCAACAAGCTATTAGTTTTTATGCTTCAGTAACAATTTGTATGCTTCAGCGAAAAATATATTCATGGCACCATCACATTTGTATAACAAATTATAACAAGAATATCTCACTTTTTTATCAAATCTAAATGCTCCTATATGCAATCACATTTGTGGAGCAAATTATATTTTCTTATCAAATCTAAATGTTTATATGCAACCTTGGCTTCCTATACACACAATGCAGTGGGGACACAAACAAGAAAAAAATTAGTTCTCTAATTAGCGTTGTGCATGGCTTTAAACCAAGAAAAAAATAGCACTAAACATTATAAGGAAACTTTAGGGTGAAGAACTATGACAATTATGCAAATATTTAAGGCGATAAATGTCTATCTTGAACATCATAGATATGCAAAGTTTCACATTCAAGCCTATCATGGATGTTGTCCAAGACAACCACTCGGTTTGGGTTTGAAGGGCCTCCATATATGGAGTGGTGCAGATAGTAAAAAATATATTCAAGGTACTCTTGCCATCACATTTGTAGAGAAAATTACAACAATATGTGATGAAAAAGGACAAAAGTAAACCATTTAATCCTTACAAGCAAGTTATTCTTACAAATTCATATATGATATGATAATTTATTATTATTTCATATTTTATTATTTCTTAAAAAAAATTATTATTTTTTTTCTAATTAATTAAACAAAACATAAAGATACAGTTACTTTTGTAACTGTTATTTTTTACTAAAGTATACTGTTTTATTTAAATGTGTTTAATAATTCTTAATAATAAAAAAATCATAAATTACTAATGAACCAAATATTTCATAAATCAAAAATTAATACGCTGCTTGTTGATAAAGTTGTAACATCTGGTATTTCTTTTGTGGTTAAGCTTATTTCTCTATAAATTAATTTTTATATAAATCATTGTTTAAAAAATAGACGCATAGTGTGAAGGCATGCTGCAATTTGTTGTAAATTTCATATCTGTAAAGGTTCAATTATCAAATATAAAATACTTCAAAGTTCAAACTTTATATTTTAAATTTCATTCATTTAATTTATTTTGTTGATTAAAAATATTTTATAAATTAATCACATTCCTACTGTCGTAATTATATTCTAAAATATAACTTAAATAACTGTTATCTTATTTAAAAAATGTTCCTCTAAATTATGATGAAAAAGGACAAAAATAAATCATTTACTTATTACAAATTCATAGTTATTTCGTATTTGATTATTTCTTAAATATTTTTTTAATTAATTAAACAAAACATACAATTACTTTTGCAATTGTTACACTTTTCTTATGAGATGAAAAAAGACAAAAGTAAACCATTTAATCCTCGCAAGCAAGTTATTGTTAGAGATTCATATATGATATGATAATTTATAACTATTTCATATTTTATTATTTCTTAAATATGTTTTAATTAATTAAACAAAACATAAACATACAACTACTTTTGTAAGTGTTATTTTTACTAAAGTATAAATTTTATTTAAATGTGTTTTGTTATTTTTAATAAAAAAATTCCTAAATTACTAAATGTTGAACTAAATATTTCATAAATCTAAAACTAATATGTTACTTGTTGATCAAGTCGTAATATCTCGTATTTCTTCCATAGTTAAACTTATTCCTCTATAAATCATTATTTAAAAAATAGTTTGATCGTGTGCTAGCGAATAGCAATTTGTTGTAAATTTAATATTCGTAAAGATTCAATTATCCAATGTGAAATACTTTAAAGTTCAAACTTTATATTTTAAATTTCATTAATTTAGTTTATTTTGTTGATTAGAAATATTTTATAAATAGATCACATTCTTATTATTGTAATTACATCCTAAAATATAACTTAAATAATTACAAATTGTTATCTTATTAAAAATTGTTCTTTTAAATTATGATGAAAAAAGACAAAATAAACCATTAAATCTTCAACAAGCAAGTTATTGTTACAAATTCATATATGATATGATAATTATTAGCTATTTCATATGAGTGATTGGAGACTTCCACAATTTCTCATATTGTTAGTGATCATATTGTGTAAAAAGTTTGATTTGTCCGTGACTGTAAAAAGTTTGATTTGTCTGTGACTCCATCCATCATTAGGGACCATAGAGAGCCTTATGATGGATGGAAACATTGGACATGGCACACTTTTTACACAGTATGATTCCAGAAATCACTAACAATTATTTCATATTTTATTATTTCTTATATATATATATATATATATATATATATAATTAATTAAAAAACATAAACATACAATTACTTTTGTAACTGTTATCTTTACTAAAATATACATGTGGTTAGTTATTCTTCATAAATCTAAAATTAATCTGCACCATATTGATAAAATTACTGAAATAGTTTAAGTAAGAACAATTTAAATAAGAATAGATGCCACTTAAATGTCTCTAAGTAAAAGGCAAACTTTCCCTCCGAATGAAAATTTATTTAGATGTGAGAAAAGAAAACTTTTCAGTGACATAAACAAGTTAAAGACTCATATAAGATCAAAAGACCTTTTCAACTTAAATGTTTAAAATAACATCACTCTTTCTTGTGATAATCTCTCACAAAACATTAAATATAATAATGATTTTTTTATAACATTAACCCACACAAAAAAAAACTCAAATTCCTTATTTCATTAAAAATTTAGAATACATTTAAATCACTTAAATTGTAACAAGTGCTACATAGTAGCTAGTACCTGCCGCTTAGTTTAAATATAGCAATGTTAGATAGATAATGAATATTTGAACAAATATTAAACATAAAACAAGGTAAAGAGTTATTCTCACCTTGGAATAGGGATCTAAGGAGATATCCTCTTGTTTGTTTATGGATCTTTGAAAGTTGTAAAACCCTCTTAGGTACTCTTTGAAAGAAGAGCTTGTTTTGGAGTTTTTAGAGAGTTAGCTTGGAGAGGGAGTCTTGTTTAGAGAGCCTTAAGAGCTCAAGAGAGGAGGTCTTTATGAGGTATTGAAGAAATGTATGCAATGTGTTGGACTTGAAAGTTCTTTGGTACTAGAAGGTAGTTTTGGGAGTCAATTTGTTTTGTAAAACATTGTATACATTCAACCTCTTTTGAAGAAGACAATAAAGTGATTCAACCTCTCGAGGCCCAGTGCAAGAGTTGACTAGGTGAACTCTTTTATCATCTCAGTCTTGATGCTTCACTTTGTTCATGTTTCAATTAAGTTACAATTTTATGAGATGTTATACATGTTTAAGTTGTAATTTTGGAACTTAATTTCACAAGCCCTTACATTAAAGTAAAGAGACTTTATTGTAAGTTTATGCACTCAAGTTTGTAGATCAAGGAAGATTAGACAATGATCTGATATACCACCATATCCCAACCTGTTAATTTTTCTTAGGGCTGTATTGTTCTTTTCTTTGATAATTGCATTTTAACATTTCCTTATTAATTTCACCCCATGACATCATAACATTATTATGATTTAATTCATTATTCAACAACATGTACAACTATATAGAAAGAAAAATATCATCATCAATGCAGTAGAATATAAAGGAACAATAGAAGAAAAAAATTCACACATAGAGACACCAGGAATGGTCAGAGACTAGGGAAAAACCCGACAAGGGGGAAAACCCTTTCAAATTCTTATTCTTATTAGATTGTCATAAAATGTTCAACAAAGAGAGAGTACAATGATCCATATCTTCATCCATACAACTATAAAACAAAAACCAACTAACCAATATATGTGAAATGAACCCAAACATGTTTATACTCAAAACCTTGATTCGAGACCCTGTAATGAACTATGACTGTTTGTGGTCAATTGTCGAAATCTGTGGTCAACGAGCGAAAAATTCGGTAGACTGAAATTTCAACTTCTAGGTCTCAGTCGCACGGAGGAGGAGTCATCTGAGTGATTGTAGCAGCCCAGCTGCACAGAGGAGGAGTCATCCAAGTGACTGTAGTAGCCCAGTCGCTCCCTTAAGCTTGACATGCGAGCGAATGGGTTCATATCTGGACTGTGGTAAGCGAGTGACTAAGATTTTGAAAACCTAAATACCAGTTGCATGGGTGGAGAATTGTCTGTGCGAATTGTAGACTCCATTTGCATGGATGAGCTTTTGTGTGAGAGAATATGATAGAATTCTACCTGTGTTGTGCCAACAACTGAGGCCCAAAACACTACAATTGAGATGCGAGCTTCAGAACCTGCAATTTCACCTCAGAGCGAACCCATTCCTCCATAGACCTGCCTCAGACCTGTGCGAGCCAAAACCAAGAAAGAGAATAGAAGAATGTATCATAATGATGTCCAAATGAGGTATAGGTCACTTATATTTATAGCCTTCCAAGGGTTTCCACTTTTCTTTAGGGCCAACCTTATCAAATATGCACATGTGGAATTGTTTTCATAAGAACACTTTCCCTTATCCATTTGGAGTGATCTTTTAGTCGATTTTAGTCCTCTCAAAAAGGGGAATTAAATGAAATCATAATATTCATAAAATGAGCCATACAAAGTGGATTTTGACCACAGTTTCATATTTTAACACTCCATCTCAACTAGGGAGAATTCCATTTGCATCATGTCATGAGTATCCTATCAACAAATCATATCCAATCTCAAGTATCTCATCATCACGTATCACCACTGAAAATATCAATTTATCTCTTGATTATTCTTGTTCGTCTCTTGATTATCCTTGCTCATATGTTGAACATTATTGAATCTAAAAGAAGAAGATGTTTTTTTATCGGAGGGGAGCTTATTTTACAAACCTCTACTCATCGAGGAGTCACTACTACCACCCAGAATCACTATTAGTGGGGAGCCCAATGATAACACCCAAGAAACATCAATGAGGAGTCAAATATATGACCCATATCATCATCAGAGAGCATATCATCAGGAGAACATCTCATCCTGGAACCACATCAAGGAGCACATCTCGATCCAGAATCTCATGGCAATCTCATTCTTAACTCAAAACTGCATAGGGGAGAAAATATCAGCCCGAACATATTTCTTGTCGATCTTCCCATCGATGACACTAAGAAGTCATGTGGTAGAGCACTTGCATCATAATTCGAGCTTAGATGAGATACTCAAATTACCAAGAGGTAAGGATCACATGCCTCCAAGCCTCCTCAACCTGTTGGCCAGATGGGGAGGGACAATCCCAACAAGCCCTACTTGTGGGTATGATGCTAACTGGGGTATACTCTGTAACGACCAAAGGTGGGGGAGATACATGGCTTATTAAAATAGACAAGGAACACACACATCCCATGGGTGATAAATAGGGGTGATACCCTATTGTCCAGAGTTCCCTAAATCCCAGGAGCCCTTTATCTCAATTCAACACCCTGTGAACTCAAACAGGGGAGGAAGAGCTGGCTCAGTGTCCTCGATCAATGATGCTCTTGGTATATCAAAAACATATCATTGTGCTCATGTCTGGTAATAATCATGTCTTAATAAAAATTGTCTCCTATTCATACAAGACATGAAATCAAATATCATACTACAACGAAAAATATATATATCACAAAAATGATACCATAGTCATCCTCCCTCTCAAGGAGGTGCCAGCCACAAGCCTAAGGTTGTCTCACACATCAATAATGTCTCAATATATGAAGGTATTTCAGTCCCATCATATATGGGATTCTTTGCTAACCAAATCCCACTCTTTTTCATCATAATGTATCAATGTCATATCTAGAACTTTCTCAAACATCTCTTCAAAAATATTCTTCATCCTGCCTCATAGCTAGTTGTTGACGGTGCTGGACCTGCCAACAGAGGGGATATCCCCGATATGAAGTCCAAACTAGACCTCACACTATTAGGTGTAGGAGTCCCATCATGTATGATGGCCTAGTTGCCATTGTCTTAGAGATTTTCCTTAACTCTTTTTGTTCAACACATGAGAGTGTTATGCTTGTATCTTCAAAAGCGAGGTGAGTATGCTTTGTGAGTGTGTAATGTAAATTGTGTTTGGGTTCTCTTACTATAAAGGAGAGGGTAAAAGTGAGCCTCTAGATGAGAGGTAGTACTATCACCCAAGGAGAAACACATGTGAAACAACAAGGGTCTGACCAACACCCAACAGAGTAGTGCACATCAGGTGCGACAGTCGTTAAAACCAAAGTGAAAGGGAAAACACGTACACCATCCAACAGAGTAGTCCACACGGAGGTGATAGTCATTATAACCAAGAAAACATGAACGATCTATCTAAGGTATTTCTGAGTAGTCCACATGGACGAGACAACAATGATAAAAAATACAACACATATCAAACAATGCAAGCACAAAAATAACTGAAGTAGTTCAACTATCTTAGTACAAGTTAAGTAAAAATGCATTACAAATGTTTAAATATTAGTCTTACGAACCTCTATAAAACATGCATGAAAATGTGCTGGCCTGAGACAAGCTTCTGAATTAAGAAAAAGTTCCAAGACACATTTGTACACCATACATCACTAGTCTTAGTAGTGGGACATTGGAGCCACTCAATCCTCAAAGAACAACTAGTAACTCTCAAGGCTATGTGGCAGGAGCCAAGGTGAAAAGTCATTTTTTCATACAATGGGAAAGGTATATATAGCCAAGGGTGATGGTTGACCCTTATGACTCTTGGACTACCCTTTTGACTGTTCAAATTTCCATGAATTTTCAATTGACGTGACTCTTTGACTTATGTGTGCGTCCATTGGACTTCAATTAAATTACATTCAGTTGCAACATATATGGCCCATAATGGTGATGTGACCGAGACAACTCATGACACAACTCAACATGACACTGCTGACATGTACTCTATTATTGTGGTGTCCATGTCAAATTGATGTGTTGATGAGTGATGGATTTACTCTTGGTGTGCATTTTCTTCTCCTCCGTATGGCATAGCACTGTAGGGTCTTCAATGGTCTTGGTCTTTCTTGATGGCTCAATGCATGTGTTCCTTTTTATTGTTGCTTGATATGCTTGGTACGTATGTCCAACTAAAAGCAATTCTTTTAGCATGTGTTCTCCTTCTTCATCCCATTCATCGTCTCACCATGATTTACCAGTGTACTTGTTCCTGAAATTCACTCATGGAGGGATGACATCAAATCCAAGATCTCCTAGTCTTAGCATGATGCATTATTCTTGTGTTATGGGTGACAAGGAGAGAGGAAAACTCACTGAGATAGTGTAAAGTGCAACTCAGGCTGGAATGAGGAATTCCAGGAGGACAACCTACACTGTCAGGAAAATCTGCATAGTGATCACTAGGAGGCAGGATTGCACAATGAAAGTCACGAGTGTCAATTGCAAGCCGAGACTCAAAAGGGAGACACCTCTGCGAAGTTTTCTGAGGGAAGATAGAGTGGGGTTGTAGAGGGACTACTGGGTAGTTTTGTGCAGTTTCTAGAGGTGGGATAGAGCAGGGATGCAGCGGGATTGCTAGTCATTACTGAACAATTTCCAAGAGGAAGACAGAGCAGGGATGTAGAGGGAACTGCTGAACATGACTACACAATTTTTGGGAATAGTACAAGACAGGGAACAACAAAATTTCCAAACATGTCTGCGCAATTTCTAGAGACAGGGTAGAGCAAGGAAGCAAGGGTCAGTTGGGCAACTCTGCACAATTTTTGGGGATAGTGCAGAGAAAGGAAACACATGACTAGCTCAACATGTCTGCGCAATTTTCGGGAATAGTGCAGACCCAGATTTCAGAGCAGTGCAGGCTTCCGACGAGAAAGGAGGAAGTTTGATGACTGTGCTTGAGAGATGTGTAGTTTAGTTGGACAGGGAGTGTTACACAATATTTTGTCACACCTCTTGCACTTCCTTGTTTCATACCCCGGAGTGCCCAAAAATTGGAAATTATGCATTGTACCCATCTTGATATGTAGTCTAGATCCTCCCTAAAGAATTAATGAAAACATGCATTGAGACTTCCCTGGAGGAATGAGATAAAAACCCTAATTTCTGGGTCAGTGCAACCGTGACATTTCCTACTCGTTCTGATGGTGGGTTGCACCATACTAGCCTTGAGCTGCCAGCACGGGTTTTACCTGGATACTCACGCTGATCCCTAAAAGGAAAGTTTTCCTAAAGAGGAAAAGACGCTTCGTGATCTAGAGGCTTCCAAAATGATGAGCTGGAGGTTGTTTGTGGATGTGGTCGAATTCTCCCAACATTTCCCTTTCATCTTATCCCTATGAGCTTCCTCCTTGAGATGAGGACCTTCCCATATCTTTGGTGAGATCCTAACTCCCTCTATATTCATCCTCTCCCATTCCCAAATTGTTGGTATCTTCTTATTTGCACCCTTATGCTGAGATAGTGCCTACATGTTATTCACTTTGGCTTGGAGATGGAGTGCTTGGAGAGCTTGAGCTTGGACATGGACATTCACTCAAGGAGGGATACTAACATAAAGGCATAGGTTATATGCTTCCTCTTTTATTCATTAATATATACAACTGCTAGTTCACTTTCCATAAATGTTTGTGTCAATGCTTCATTTATATTAATGCTCCTTGATCTGTTAAGTGGATTACATTTGATTATGTTTGTTGCAATTTTATGCTTTGTTGTGTCTTTGGCCTCTTGTGTAGGTATTCAAACTTTGTGAGTAGGAATGACTGGTCCTGAGGAGCAAGCAATCAATATCTCAACAAAGGAGTGCATCATTGCATCAGAATGTGGTAGGTCTCCTTCCTCTTCTCTCTTTTCGATTGTAATTTAGGAAAGTGTCTTGTAGATTGTCTCGTTGGTTGTTAGACCCACTCATTGGGCTAGAGGTATCGTCTGTATCCACAGAGAGGATTTACCTAGACAACAAAATGGCGACTTCGTTGGGGAAGCTATAACATTTCCATCCATTCCTTCGATTTGAATCTCTGATGAGTTTGACGAACTGTCAATTTCTTAGCTTGTGTGCATCACTATAAGTTTATATAGTCAATGATTTTTGCTTGAGAGTGTTAATTCTGGTCTGATTTTTGAAACTTTTTATTTTTCCCTTATTTTTCTCACCCAACACTTTTTCTGGTCTTACAGAAGCACTACCAGTGCTAATTTTGAATTTACAGTCACGCTGCTCTGCCTTTCATTGCTACTTTCCTTTAACAAGCATGCATATCCCTGAGGCTAGACAAAATTAGTTTTTCTTCTTATTTTCAGTGGATCTCAACCTCTGTGAGTGTTTTTCCAGTGTGATCAAAGTGTGTTTATCTTGATTGTTGTCCTTTAGTGGTTGCAATTTACTCTTGGCTTTTGTTGATGTGTGATTGAAACTTGATTGCCTTCTAGGGTTTCTAGGTCTAGGTCACCCTTCACTCATCACTTGGCTTGCTTTTGTGAGATTGATTGTCTCCATTTAGGAGTTTTACTATGATACAAATACCATTTGCAAGTTACTTTCACTCCATATTTGTGAAGTTGTTTTCATTAGTATTGGATCATATTTGTACTTTGAAAGTTTCTTTTCCTCTATTGTCAAACATAGATTACGATTGTTTGCTTTGGTGAAACTGAAAGCGTATGCTTGTTTTTATTTCATTGTTTCAGAAAGAAAAGTGAAAGGATCTCTTCTTTCAAGTATTTTTGAAATGATCTTTATTCGAAACCAAAAGTGAATGAAATTTTCGTTTTAGTTGTTTTTGGATTCCATTGTTTCTTTTCTTATGCATTAGTTTGCATTTTGAATCAAAGTGAAAGAAAAAGGAACAAAACAATTAGTGCATCTTAGTGAAATAAAGTGATTTTGATTCTCATAATATTGCGTTTTGCCATTGCATTTGTTAGTGAAAGTGAAAGAGTAGTTTTCATTTTTACATTTTGCATTGAAAAGTTACGGAGATATGTTTTGATGCATTTTTCTTGATTGATGCATTGTTTGGTTGTATCTCTTCCCTCATTAGTTTATCCTTCATCAAATGAAAATATTTCATTTTTCTCATTTAGTTGCATTACAGGAATTTAGGTGACATCGTTGAGCCATAAAATTGAAACATAATTCAAGATAAGCTTAAAATTTACCTCAATTAACCTTAGGAGCATTAGTAACCTAACGAAAATATCTAGAGGTCTAGGCTAGAGACGTGTTCCGACATCTTTAAACATAACATCTATCATTAACTGCTTGCACTGTATCCTGGGGGTGAAATCTTGTTCCAGTACGGAAGTATATCGAAGATTCTGCAATACTTTCAGGTATATAGGAGGCACTTCAGTATGGCAAGTATATGGGAACACTCTCACCAAACGATTATGCATTAGACAACACCAACACAGACTTGTGCTCCTCGTACCATCAGTATATATTAAGAGACCCCACTAGATTTATATCCTTTAGCCACAGGTAACCGAGTTAGCCACCTTGTAAACATGATACACAGAACACAACATTCAAAGAGATCGGTCGTCGTATGTTAAGTCCTTGGTTTCGGCTAAGGTGTATATAATGGTTCACAAATATTTGGTAAAACCTCTTACCTAGCATCATGCTTTTTGATTTATTTGTTATTTTGAGTCATAAAATTAACTACCAACAATAACATGCTAAACCCATGCAGTTGCTTCTTGACCTCACATTGAGTAATTCCTTGTAAAAATTTAATTTTTAAAGCCCTCAACAAAATCATCTCTTCTCCTTCTGCTCTTGAGAGAAAGTCATCGTGGTTGAACCATTGCGTTCACCTCATAGTTCCCCTTCATCATCCGATACTGAAGGGTCATCACAAGGAATTCATCCTGAACTTTCACAGCCACTTGAAGCTCAAGGCTTTGAACTTGGAATTGTCCCAAGTATCAAAACCATTTCTTCTCATCTACCACCTCGAGACTCATCATCGTCTTAGGAGTTTGATCTAGAAACCCTTGACAGTCCACAGAGGTTTGTTTTACACCCTATGAATCTACTTTTTAATCCGTTTGTGATATCTCCTCAATGACCTTACAGTCCATATGGCCATCTTGCTTTTCCTTTGGAGTTATATCCTCATCCATCTTAGATTCCTCCTTGCTAATTGTTTCCACCCATGGCTTTAGAAGGTGAGTTTCCAAACTCTCCTTAAGGTCCTCTAGAAGTCTTAGCTACTCACACTCCTAGTATTGATAATGATTCCGAATATGACTTTCCCCTGGAAGGCTTTGCCTATGTAGGAAGAGTTCCATCTCAACCACCTCCTAAAAATAATGGTCCTATGCTTCCACATGGTTATCTGACCTTGGCTCAACTAGTTTTAGGAACTCCCATTGCTTCTTTGTTATACCAAAATCCAATTTGGTCATCGAATTCAATGTCTACTTCTGGTTCGTTTATTCCTAATGTGACCTCTCATATCCCTGTGCAAACTGCTGTTACTTCAGTTCTGATTCAATCGACTATTTCGACACAATTGTTACCTTCGTTTCAACCTTCAATTTCAGTACAATCAATACTTTTAGTTATACGTCTGTAAGTTCATTAATTCCCCCATCAAGTGGACAAAATGTACCACCACCTCATTCACAGCCTGGGGGGAAATCCAAATATCCCTCTTGTCTCAAGTGGAACCCATGTAAGTGGATCAAAACCTCACATGGTTGGAGTGATTCCACCTGTTGATGGTATTCCTAATCCTGTTGAATCATCTATTCTAGCTAGAGTAAGTAATGTCCACTATCAACAACCTTATATGGCCTAGATACCCCTCTTGCAGTATAATGTTCCATTTGGTTCATAAGCACTTCAAAATCCTCCTTATATTCTGCAAGTAGGTCCTCATAGGCAACCTGGTCAAAATATTATTCCCGGTGCATATAATCAATTCAAAATTGGAATTTATTAGTACCAACAAGGAATTCCTCAAGGAAATGTTCAACAACAACCTTTACAGTAGCAGGGGCAACCTTTGCTGCAGCAAGGGAAGCCATTGCAACAATTTAAACAAACTTTGCAACAACAAACACAGTTTGTTCAACAACCAAATCAACCCTTGTATCCACAAGGTCAATCGTTGCAGCAACAAGGTCAGCCCTTGCAGCAGCAAACTCAACCTTTATATTAACAAGGTCAAACCTTGTAGCCACAAGGCCAACCCCTGTAGCAATAGGGCCAAGAGTTTTATCACCAGGGTCAACAGTTGTAGCAACCTTACAATCCATATACCACACATAATGTTTATCCACCTTATGGTTCTCAACGGCCTAGGCAAGTCAATATCAACCCTACCCTAGAAAGAACCCTCCTTTGTGGGGGAAGAATCCACCTTATGGTCAGGGTATCCCTCAGTGGGGGGAAATTCAAGCCCCTTATGGTCAAAATCCTCCACTTTGGGGGAAAAATCCTTATCAACAAGGTTGGAATCCACAAAATTAGCCTTATCAAAGGCCTTACATGCCTCTCAACCCGCGATTTCCTTTTATAGCGATGTTGGAAGTGCCCAATGTCTCAAGTCTTACTAATGATCCCATACTTCATTTGCATTATTGGCCTCCAGTTCCCACTAAGATTCCTAATGATTGCTTAAAATTTGATGGAAAATCTAAAGAAGACCCTTAGGCCCATGTGATGACTTATCGCTTGTGGCATTCTTCCAATTCCTACGTAGACGATTCTATTCATCAGCACCTCTTTCAGCGAATGCTGACAAGTGCTGCTGCAAAATGGTACATCGAGTTACCTTGAGGTACCTATGTAAACTTCAATTCTTTGATCATGGTCTTCCTCACTCACTTCCAAATACCAGTTCATTATGAAACCGGTACCCACTTGCTCACATCTCTGAAATAGGATACTATGACCCACATCTCCAATCACATCCATGCATGGAGGCGTCCGTGTCGCCTCATCAAGTTTGAAATTCTTGATGAGTTGTGTTGTGGCCAGCAAAAACCCCCTTTTTTATTTAGTATTAGAATAACACTAAATAAATGGGTACCCTTCTAAAATAAAAACTAGCACTTAGAATTCCCTTTTAATAAAACACACTATCATAAACTTAAGATTCTTATCTTTCCTTGCTTTGTGCATATTTAAATTTAAGTATTAAAGCTTCCTTATAAAGAATTGCAACGTTACCATAAAAGCTAGGAAAAACATCTGCAAACACAAAGTCTTAAGTATTATGAAAAGTCTCAAATAAAATCGTTCTCTTAATAACGAACATCACATCACAAAAGGGTAACGAAGGGCATCACATAGAAAGAAACTGACGGAATTGAGAAAATGCGATGATGCAAGATCGCGAGCCACACAGATTCATCGCATATCGCAGATCCCATATATCACAGCGCCACCTAAGATAAAACATCCCGATATTGCAAAATGCGATAGAGCATCTCGCAAATCACATCTCGCAGTCGCATAATGAAGCAAATGATTGTTAACGAAAAAGGATTAGTGATATTGTGAAGCAAATCGCAAAATCACTTTATCGCAGATCAAAAGGGCTCACAGTTTGATGAAATATTTCTCATCATCTGATACTAAGTTATGGGCATTAATGTCAACTTAGTGGTTTATTGATGGTTATTTATGAGAAATGATTTAGATTTGAGCAAAAGGGTCATTTCACGCAAGGTGATATATTTGATGTGATTTTAAATTTAAGAGCTTTCCTATCACCTTATTATTTACCATCATTCGTTATCTGTCTTATTGTGTCTTAGTTCTCTACTTGTGAACTTACAGGAGCGGTATGCAGAATAATACACAGAGCAGTGCACAGAACGTGATGGGGAAGAAAGGAAAAGCTCTGGTATCTGAAAAATCAGAGATGACTCCATTATTCATGGACACCCCCTATACTAAAGAGGTAGGGATATCTACTTGGGAAGGCATGTATAGACTACTGGAGGAAGAAAACCCGAGATTCATGGAGGTTACAACTACGGCAGATGGACGCGGGTCATCTAAAGCATCACTTACAGAGCTTGCATGCTCATTCCTACATCGTATCGCAACAAGGCCAAAAATACTTCCCTATACAGATATGGTCAAATGGGTGATAGACAATGCTGAGATAACAGACAGACAATTCAAGATATGGAACCAGGAAGTTATAGGGTCATTTACCCCACAGAATTTAAGACGCATGTATCATTTGCCAGAGCCACAGGCTAGCTATAACAAATAGTTCATGGAGAAATTCGCCAAGGAGAACGAAGATTTGGTGGAATGCACCAAAAGTTGGTCAGCGAAGGAAGAGCTGTTAAAGAAGGACAAAAATGGTATGTACAACATTGGTTCCCTCTCTTCTCCGTATTGTTTTGCTGCTGCAATGTTATGTAGGCTATTCGGAAAACCTGATATCAATAAGTTTTCATCTGAGTGGCTACCCCTACTAGATGCAGCCACCAATGCCACTATAATGGACTAGGCCAAAATATTGTTTGATAACTTAGCCTCTGCTATTTGGAATTATCGGACTAAAAGGAGTTTTGCTCAGAGGTTTTATCCTCCCTTATTTCTAGCTGCCTATGTCATGGATGATATCTATTTTGTTTCTAAATTTCCTCTCATGGGTTGGAAATGGATGGTACAGAATCCCTTACCCATTCAAGTCTACCATAAGGAACTGTGGGATTCTAAGTTCACCCCATATTTTTATAAAAACTGCCATGGAGTTATGCTACCCATTCACAAGATGTTGTATAATATAGATGCCCTAAGATTTTCTCTTGAAGCTGAAATTGATATTCTCCCTGTGGGAAGACGGTTCAGAGAAGAATTTTTCATTTATATCAGAGTATTTAGAAGCATTGCCTCTCCTCATATACTTCCCTTGTATGTTCTTGACAAATTGATGGCCCAGGAAATAGCCTACCAAACCTGTGGGGTTGGGGGAATGAGCAGAGAACTTAAGGACAAGAAAAAGGAAATCTGGCTGCAATTCCTTGTGGTCTATGGAGCTTTTGCATTGTTTGACTTAGGTCACGCTTTCAGGGAAGTAGACAACATGTTAAGTCTACGATTTCCTAAGTTCCCAGGGAGATCGTTTTATCCCTTTGATGTGATAATTTCTTTTACCACGATAGTTAAAATAAAGGTGTTCACTAAGCAAAATGATCTCTTCGATGACATTTTCTAGCAGAAGAGCACACTCAGAGACACCTTTCACATGACCCAAATCTAGTTTGGCCTAGCAAAACTCCAAGGGT
This sequence comes from Pinus taeda, assembly GCA_000404065.3. Classification (NCBI taxonomy): domain Eukaryota; kingdom Viridiplantae; phylum Streptophyta; class Pinopsida; order Pinales; family Pinaceae; genus Pinus; species Pinus taeda. The sequence continues at coordinate 148,076 of APFE030930434.1, forward strand.
TTAAACTCTATAGAGAATGAAGGTTGGCAAATGTCCCATTGGACAAATTGCGTATAGAACCAATGAAGGAACCCACTCCCAGCATTAGCATGAGTGGAAGCGCGGGGCAAGACAAGTCTAAATCTAAGTCTGAAAGAGAATCACCAGAAATGTCTAAACGGTCAGAGACTAATCGTAAGAAGAGTGAAGGATCAGTTAGGGATACTGCCCAATCCAAGGAGAATCCTGAGCAACAAGTGTTGTCGCCAAAACAGGTTGAAAACCCCGCTTCCCTTATCCAGCCAACAAAGCCATTAAGAACAAAGCTGGAGAAAGAATGGGAAAAATTTAATAAATTGAGCAACATGGAGGAGCAAAATGTAGAGGCACCAAAGAATCCAGCACAGACAACCACAAAAATGGTGATTGAAACAGTTGTCAATGCTCCAGAAACTGAGCACATTCCCATAGCTCCGTCATCTGAAATTATACTAAAGATAGAGGAAATCCCTCCTCTAGATGTGTTTTACAGTCCGCAGCACAAAGCTGTGGTCAGGAGATAGAGAAAGAAGCGAGAACTAGACAGCGTGCTCTCACCTGAAGCAGAGTCGCTGGATGTCCTTTTGCAAGACCCTACCACTAATCCAACAGAGAACTTGACTAGATTATCCCAAATCACAGGAGCTTCTGCTTCTACTACTATTGACAAAGCATCTGAAGTTCAAATATTGCTTAAAGATAAAGAGGATAAAATCCTATTTTTGCAGCAACAGTTACAACAGGCCAGCGTTAACCAGGAAGCAGAAGAGAAATTGGAAAAGTTACAACAGGACTTCCAGCAAATGCAGGTGGGTTATCAAAGCAGTCTGGTCAAAAAAGAACAACATTTACAAGCCACGTTAGAAATTCATAAAGATGACCCTAAAGTCGCAGAATTTGTCATAGAATCCCTTGCCCTGAATGATCAAATCTTGCAACAGCAGGAAACACTTTGCTAAAGAATATCGCAATGGAACTCTCACTACGAAATGAGTGACAATATCACAAGTCAAGTTGTATATTTGCGACTTGATTATGATTTAATTTATAAGAAAGTTTTTGACTATTTGAATTGGCAGGAATCAGAGGAAGGCAAGAAAGTAGGGTTGCCCAAGATCAATGAATCCCACAAAGAAATGCTGTTTAATAAATGGGATGCACAGATCAAAAAAGTAGAACAGGCAGCAGAAGAAGCAATGATAGCAGCAAGCAATATCATTGACTATGTCAATGAAAATATGCACAGAGCCAACCCGATATCAGAAACCGCTCTAGGATTTCTCTGAAAAAAGCAGCAACTGCAAACGAGTTGGAGACATGATCCGAATTGGATACATAGAAGACTGCCAAAGAACCATGACTGTATCAGGTCGAAACAAATCTCTAAAGAATCCAAAAAAACGATCAAAAACACTCTGAACCAGCGGCAATGGCAGACAACATGGAATAACGAGGACCTCGGTCAAAGCGCGCTGACTGAGGCCCATGGAGACTGCACAGGAGGTCAAAGTAGCCCCTGGGAGCCCTAGATCGGGAAAAGGAGGTGGTTTTTGATGCGCAATTAGCGATTATCTGGGTGAACAGGGCTGTGAAGGAGGAAGCCCGAGCAAACAGACGCATGGGAAGTCAGAGAACCGCGGGTGGAAAGGAAAAAGCATTGAAAAAACAAAGGCGGGACCTGCGCTTTGGAAACCGACAGTGTTGATCGGGGTGCCCTCAAACGGTAAGAGGTTTCGGATGAGAGTAGAGCAATTCCATTCATCGATCGATGTGTGGCAAGTGGAGGTGAGAGAAAACCGTTGTTGATCGTGCGCTAAAGGTCGAGCAAGTCAACCGCACGAAACGTGCGTATGGTGTTGGATCTGGGGGACCCAGATCGAATGGCTGAGATCGCGCCTGAGGGAGGAAGCGGAACCGACAAGGGAATACGCCACATTTTAGAAATATTTGGAGTCTGTTTGACCACCACGGTGGAGGAAAGACTTCTTCCACAATGTAACTAAAGAAACGAACCGACAAAGAAGGCTGGCGCCATATAGAGGAGGACATGTGGCCACTCCCTGAGCGTTGATGATGATGTCGAACAGGGAACTCCAAGCGCAATTGCAGAAGGTGAATCGACAGATGCATAAGAGGAACTGAAAGATCTTGTAGACGAATGGCTAAAAGCCATGAACAGAGAGATAGAATACACAAGAAAGTCAGATAGTTGGAGTACCCAGAGAGGAGGACTGAACACAAAGAGACAGAAACCAGAGAAGAATGCAGTAAAGCAAAGCATAAAAAGGACAGAGGGCCAAGATGACCCAATGATCAAGGTGGATATTGGTGGCCACCTGCCAAGTCCATCTGGACCCCCATCATTGTCTCTTTCAGCATTTTCAGTTTCCTTAATTATAGCACAACTTACTATTTTTAGCAGTTTTTCGGGTCCTGAACTTCCGGAGCCGTTTTGAGGCCCTAAACGACGTCTTTTGGGGAATCCAGGGGCAACATGGGTGGACCAATGTTTCCTATTCCAACAATGGTAGTTCTCGGATAGATCTTTCTAACGAGCTATCATACGCGTCAAACGGAGATCGTATGCCAAAGTTACGACCCCGGGAAATTGATGTACCAATTTACCCAAAACGGGGCCCACAATTTGGCGTTCATCTTCTAAGGGTCGGTTTTGGAATGTGAAGGGTTTTCCATTGTTTCTCAATAATAAATAGGCCTTCGAGCCTCATTGTAACACAGTTCGGAACAGTCAGAGGCATGTAGCCGCACATCTCTTCTCAGAGATAAGCTACCATCGCCCTAGCTGGTTTAATTCCATTTCTGGTTGTAAGCATATTTCGATATCTTCCATTAATGAAATGAAGTGTTATTTCCGCTGCATCTTTGTATTTATGGTTATCTCTGTAATCTATTGCGTTCCTGTTTAAATCCGGATCAGTGGTATCAGAGCGGTCTGTTTTTTTTCTCTGTTTTTCTTTGCATGTCCCCAACGAGGTCAGGATATAAGGAGTTAGGGCTTGAACTGGTCGAACCTTTGCAAGACCAGCCTCGAAAATCCCGACGGCCTCCCATGGCTGATGAGAAGAAAGACGAGGGTGCAGGAGATCCTATCAAAATCTTGCTCGAAGAAGCGCTCGAGCGGCAAAGGAACGCGATGATGGATAGCTTTGCGCAGATCCTTTAGCGGCTACCTAGAGGGGACGCATCGGCT
>APFE030930434.1:162764-213966 GCA_000404065.3 Pinus taeda
CAAGAAAAAGAAGACTGCTGCAGCTATTCAGAAAGATTTGGGGTTAGACTCAGGAGATGAAACAATCATTGCAGCCACAGGTATAAAAGGTAAGAATTCTGAAGCATCTACTAGTAATTCTACTCAATCTGTTATTGATGAAGAACATGAGATAAAAAGACATGAGCTTTTCCATATTCGAGTTATTTCCAAAAATCAAAAGATTGATACTTTGTTTGATAGTGGCTCACAAGTAAATCTAATTTCTGAAGCAATTGTAAAGAAATTTGGATTAGCAACTACACCTCACAAGAAACCATACCCATTAGGATGGTTGAATGATAAAGCATAACTACAAGTGACTAGACAGTGCAAACTCAAGTTTTCTTTTGGGACAACATTTGTAGATGAGGTTGAGTTAGACAGAATTCCTTTGGATATATGTGGAATTGTTTTAGGAAGTCCTTACTTGTATGATAGAAAGGCTATTTTCTATAGAGTCGAGAACAAGTATCTAGTTGTTAAAGATGGAATCGAATACTTTGTAAGAGCTCATAAGCTCAAGAATAATTATACTCTCATAAACTCAGGGCAGATGAAAAGAATGATAAATTCATGCAAACAATTCTTACTAATGGTTGTAAAGGAAAAGAAACCTAATAAAACCAATGTATTTGAGGGTTGTAATGCTGAATAACAAGCTGATATAGAAAAGATCGTCTTAGAGTATGATGTTCTGTTTCAAGAGCCTAAAGGTTTGCCATCCAAAAGGAAATAGCACATGATATTATTTTGTAGCAAGATGTTCCATTGCCTAACATTGGAATGTACAGGTTGTCTGCTTTAGAGAATGCTGAAATCAAGAAGCAGGTGCAGGAGTTTCTCGAGAAGGGGTTCACAGGCCTAGCACATCACCATGTGGGTCACCAATTGTTTTGGTGAGAAATAAAGATGGCTCGTGGAGAATGTGCATTGACTACTGAGCACTGAATAATATAACAATCAAAAATCGTTATCCCCTTCCTTGCATAGATGATCATTTAGATCAATTAAAGGAAGCTATTTATTTCACCAAGCTGGATTTGCACAGTGGATACCATCAGTTCAGAGTTGCAGAGAAAGATGCATGGAAGACTGCTTTCAAAATGAAGCAGGGATTAGATGAGTGGTTGGTGATTCCTTTTGGCTTGACCAATGCCCCTGCTATTTTCATGAGATTAATGAATGATGTACTCAGACCTTTTCTTGATGATTTCGTTATTGTATATTTGGATGACATTCCGATTTTTAGTAAAACGTGGGAAGAACATTTAAAGCATGTTAAGAAGACATTAGATGTTTTGAAAAGAGAAAAACTTTATGTTAAACTCTCAAAATGTGAATTTGGCAAAACGTCTCTAAATTATTTGGGTCATATAAGAGGGGGTGGTGAATTGAAAATAGATCCCTCTAAAGTGGCAGTCATTGTGAATTGGCCTAAACCCAGGTTTGTTACAGAAGTGAGAAGCTTCTTAGGAGTAGCACAATATTGGAGGAAGTTCATTTCTAACTTTTCCTCAATTGCAACAACCTTACATGCTTTGACAGGATTGAACAAGGTGTTTCAGTGGGGAGGCAAACATCAGAAAGCCTTCGACACCTTGAAAGAAAAGATTAGTACAACACTTGTACTAGCATTGCCAGACCTACAAAGACCGTTTGAGATCCAAACTGATGCCATTGACTATGCCATGGGAGCAGTGTTGACACAACATGGTAAACCCATATGTTATCATTTTGAGACTTTCAATCCTGCAGTAGTTAACTATCCTACATATGATAAATAATTGTATGCATTAGGTCAGAGTGTGAAAAATTGGAAACATTACTTAATGGGAAAAGAGACAGTAATACATACTGATCATCAACCACTTCAATATCTACACTCCCAAACTAAGTTGTAACAATCAAGGCATTACAAATGGATGGGTTTTCTACAATAGTTTCATTTGGTCATTAGATATAAAAAGGGAATACATAACAAAGTTGCAGACATGTTGTCTAGACCTATTATAAATGCATCTACTATACTTAAGCATAATTCCGTACTACATGAAAGCTACATTGAACAATATGCTCAAGATATAGATTTTAAAGATGTATATGCAACTTTGAGTCAAGGCAAAAAGGTATAAGAATTGGATTATCATGTGAAGGACCAACTCCTGTATCATTGTGGGAAACTCTGCATTCCACAAATAGAGAGAGTAAAGATAATTGGAGAGGCACACACTTCTCTGATATTAGGTCACTTTGGGGTAAGTAAAACAGTTGCACAGCTGCAAAGATTTTTTTATTGGCCGAAATTGAATGAGACAGTTTCTAGATATGTAAAAGGGTGTACTATGTGTGCTAAAAGCAAGCCCAACAATAGAAAACTAGGCTTGTACACTCCATTACCTGTTCCTTCTCACCCTTGGGAAAGTGTTTCCATGGATTTTGTTGGAGGACTGCCTAAATCTAGGAAAGGTCATGATTATCTGTATGTGGTTGTGGACAGGTTCAGTAAAATGTGTATTTTGACACCTTGTAATAAACGAATTACAGCTGAACAGACTGCAAAATTGTTCTTTGAACATGTATGGGTTCATTTTGGATTACCCACTTCCATTGTATCTGATCGAGACACCCGATTTGTGGGGAGTTTTTGGTCGAGTCTGTGGGAACTGATGGACACCAAACTGAAGAAGAGAACAACTTTTCATCCACAAATAGATGTCCAGACAGAAGTAGTAAACATGACAGTGATCTAGTTACTGAGAGGATATTGCAACAAACATCCTAAGCTTTGGGATGAACACTTATGTTATGTGAAGCATGCTTACAATAGAGAAAAACACTCTTCTACACAGAGATCTCCTTTTGAGACCTGCTTTGGTTTCACACCAAGGTCTCCTTTGGATTTTGTCTTTGGTAAAGATACCACAGTTGATGAACATAGTGATGTGGACAAGGCAACTAGGTTCATTGAACAGATCCAGGAGATCCACCAGGCAATATAGGAGCAACTAGAAAAGAGCCAAGCCAAATACAAGGCAAGGCATGACAAGCATCGGATGGAGCATACAAGTTGGAGACCAGGTTTGGCTGTATATCAACAAGGACAATATGCAAGGTGAAGGTAAAAAGTTAAAGCCTATCAGGTATGGACCTTTTAGGATGCTTGAGAAGATTGGTGAAAATGCTTTTCGCCTTGATTTACCAGCTTACATGCACATCTACTCAGTCGTAAATGTAGATTGCTTGAGATTGTTTGAACCTTCGATGAGGACCCTAAAGAGCAAAGTTAATTGCCTTCTATTGATGACCTGCTACCTGAATATCTGAGTGAATTTCAAGAAGACAAAGTCTTGGACAGGAAGGTGATGCCAACGCAGAGAGGAGATGTTGAGTACCTCAGAATTGGACTCAAAGGTTCAAAGTCGAGCAGTGCAAAATGGATTGAGATTGGACAAGTGAGATAACAGTACCCTCACTTAGTCGATGCTTGAAGGAAAAACAACTTTTGGTGGTCTAAAAGCTTTTCAGTGGGAAGGTTGTGATCCGAATTGGATCTATAGAAGACTGTCAAAGAACCATGACTATATCAGGTCGAAACAAATCTCTAAAGAATCCAAAACAATGATCAAAAACACCCTGAACCAGTGGAATGGCAGCCAACGTGGAACGACGAGGACCTCAGTCAAAGCACGTTGTCTGAGGCCCATGGATACTGCACAGGAGGTCAAAGTAGCCCCTGGGAGCCCGGATCAGGAAAAGGAGGTGGTTTTTGATGCGCGATTAACGAATCGCACATCGCTGGACGAACAGGGCCATGAAGGAGGAAGCCCGAGCACACAGACACATGGGAAGCCAGATAACTGTGGGCAGAAAGGAAAAAGTGCTGAAAGTACAAAGGCAAGATCCGTGCTCTGGAAACCGGCGGTGTTGATCGGGGTGCCTTCAAACGGTAAGAGGTTTCAAATGAGAGAAGAGCGATTCCATTCATCGAGCGACCCGTGGTAAGCGGAGGTGAGAGAAAACCATCGTTGATCGCACGCTAAAGGTCGAGCAAGTCAACGGCATGAAATGTGCTTATGGTGTTGGATCTGGGGGACCCAGATCGGACGACTAAGATCGCGCCTGAGGGAGTAAGCGAAATCGACAAGGGAATACGTTGCATTTTAGAAATATTTGGAGTCCGTTTGACCGCCACGGTGGAGGAAAGACTTCATCCATGATGTAACTGAAGAAATGAACCGACGAAGTTGGCAGGCACCGTCTAGAGGAGGACATATGACCACTCCCTGAGCGTTGATGATGACGCCAAACAAGGAACTCCAAGCGCAGCTGTAGAAGGTGAATCGACAAAGGTGGAAGAGGAACTGGACACTCTTGGAGATGAATGGCTAAAAGCCATGAACAAAGAGACAAAATACACAAGGAAGTCAGTCAGTTAGAGTATCTGGAGAGGAGGACTGAACACAGAGAGACAGAAACCAGAGAAAAAGGTAGTAAAGCAAAGCAGAAAGAGGACAGAGGGCCGAGCTGACCCAAGGCAGCGTCGAGCACCAGAGAGCTTGGGGAATTCAAGCCATCCCAGAGAGGATCTATCCTGACTGAGCACGACATTGGGCTCTTTCCATTGCAGACCAGAAGGTCACAGAGATGGTAGGCAAACGAGTCTGTGCACTCCAGTGGCTTGGGGAATCTAAGAACCACCTTGCCAAGCAAATCTGTTTCAGGTGACTCATATTTAGCTCCTGCATTTAATTCTTTTCTTTAAACACAATAAAATAAGGCCACCACTGAAGCTGGATCGAAGATGTAGCCCTGAAGAATAGGTTGAAGTCCTTATTAATTTCTTGTGTTCTTGTATTTGCTTACTATATTTCTCTACTGTCTTTCCAGTCAATTGTCTGTGTATTGACAATCTGATCGATCCGTTGCTTAAATAACATAGACACATACCAACATATGAGTCTGTAATACCTTTAACTAATAAATCTTTAACTGAGGTCACTCATAAGGTGACTATCAGATCAAAACAGAAAGCTGAAGAAAAGGCAGAGTCAATCAAAAAGTTAACTAATTTAAGTTAACTAAGTTAAAATGGGGCACTTACTGGCAATATTTGGTGAAACAACATAGTTATTGTATGACACTGGAATGCCTTACAAATTCTGCCGAGAAGATAGCGCCAGCGTTTGCTGATTTCATTTTCGTAGGACAATTAAAATTCGAGGTCGGCCATCCGACACTCCTGAAGCCGATGCTGGATACTTGCGACTTGAGAGAACATATGCATAGTTGATCTTTAGATACAGTTTCAGTTTAATTTCAATTTATTTTTGCTTTAGATGAGGATGGTCATTTAAACCTCCTCCTATATTTTTGTAATAACTATTTTTAGTCTTTAGTTAGTAGTATTTAAACCCCTCTCATGTATTTAGGGAAGGGTCCAGAAATTTATCAAAAATAGTTCTTCAAAACATGCACTTTTGCCCTGCTGAGGAGGTTTTGATAAATAAATGGAACGAGATTTATTTATATCTGTGTTTAATGTCTACTACTGAAATGCACTTCTGTACTCTTAGTAGATATTGAATTATGAGAAGATAAATCTATATTGCTGAAGCTCATGAGTAGGACTTATTATCAATGGTACTTTTATCTCTTAATGATTTTTGCTTATGTGTCAAGTGATATGTTATTTTCAGTTGTTTATGTATGAAGGCCTGAATGTTTAGTTATCATTTTTGCACTTTTCTACAGTGGTAACTATTCCTTTTATGCTGAGTGTATGAATAACTTATTATGTGATATGCTTATCACAATTGTTTCGGCGAATTTCTTATACGAAACAATTTACTTTTAAATGGATTCTTTTCTTGTGGAAATTGAATAATCTTTATTACCGATTGCTATTGGAAACTATTTTAGATCACATAAGTGAAGAGTTAATCCCGAGATAGTTTCTTTTTAGAATTGGACGTTTCCATTCATTAGAATAAAATTGCATGTGTTAGATTAGATTTAGATTAAAAGCATTCTCTTTAGAAACTTTTAGGAAGGAAAACATCATCCCTTAGCATCATCACAAACAAATTGGGAAACTGGTCCCATTACCCCCAGACGGAGCCACTATCCCAAACGGAAAAGGAGCTGCTTTCAAGGTCCGGACCGGGTGGTTATCCCCCTTGTTGTAGACCCGATTTTTGGGGCTTCAATAAGTTATTAACCAAATGGTTCACAAAATCATTCGTCAATAATATTTTTGCAGACATAGCAATGATCAATTATGTTACTGAGGATCAAGCCATTGCTTGTGCCCAATATCTAGATTTGGTTTATTCCCAATCTTGTACGCTATATGAAATCTTGCCTGATGCTCTGAGGCCATCTTTGGATCCAGCATCTTCGAAGTCTCTGGGTGTACCGCCTGTCGATGGTATTATGGGATCAGTATCTCAAACTTCCAATAAATCTTCTTCAAAGAAAAAATCTACTTCGAATACTGCATCCAATCCTCCTTTGAAACCTTCATCGAATATTGGTAAAACGTCTGAGGTTAATGCCATTCAGTATACCATGATAGACAAAACCTCAAAAGGTGAGAAAAAGGGTAAAGGTAAAGAAAAATCTGATTTCCTGAAACAGGATCCTCCTAAGACATCTATTGATGATGCCTCCAAACGTAAGCCTAAGTATCCTTGCCTCATTTGTGAGGAAGATCACTACACCAAGGATTGTCCTCGTCGTGTGGAAGTTAGTCGCTTATTGAAAGGGACCCTGACTGTCCTAAAAGAGCCATTTCCATCACAACAGATGCAATTGGTAGAACAACCCCAATCATCTGCCTCTTCAGGTTCTCAGGTTTTCATGAGTGGTACAGTGCCTATTTCTGTTGCCACCCAGTCGAAAAATTATCAAACTCCTCAAAAGAAGGAGGTGGAAAAGTAAGCCACTGAAACACCTTCTACTTTCGCCCCACCCAGTTCTTTTCCTCTTCATATCGAGAGACCTAGTAATGAATCCTTCTTCTGACTGCCTCCTAAAGTGTGCTTCAAAAGTTATCTTATAATCCTAACGTTAGAGCTTCTCAACATTACAGTATTGTCAAATATATGGCTCAAGTACCTTCGGTGATGTCTGCCTTGGAAGTTCTCCAAAATTCTCTAACACAATGGAAAACATTATTATCTCCTATAAGAGGGATTGTGTCTATTTGTAGAGAGGATTTACCTACTCAACGAAATGATGAGTCCAATTCTTGTCAAGTTTTAGGTTCTTCGCAGCTTGTCCACATCACCTAGAATCTGTTAGGTTTTAATAGAGGAACCAATCAACTATTAGGGATCCTTCCTAAGTTACCTATTACTTTCGGAGGAAATACTATCTATATAGATGTGATGGTTGTCCAAGAACCATTGGACTTTAATCTACTCCTTGGCTGTGACTATGTTTATGTCATGGGAGCTCTCGTTTATTCCCTGTTTCAAGTGATGTGTTTCCCACATGAAGGAAGCATTGCGATCATTGATCATCTTACATTCATTGGTCTTGAATCAACTCCCCATCAACCATATTCCCTAAATGGTTCTTATATGCAAGCGGTATCACCCCCACCACAGGTTAATTACATGGTCACCTGTTCCATGCCCACATCTACTAATGATCGAGTAGGTGATGTATTACATAATGTACTGGGGGCATTGGAGCCCAATTTTTCATTTGGATCCCTAGACATGTATCCCTTCCAAAGTTTTTTTCTCCCATCTGATGAGAACCTCATGGAAGCCATGGTATCTTTTGGTCTGTGATCAAAGGTCTTGGAGCAAAGTTCCTTGTCTTGTGTCAAGCTCCTTAAAAAATGAAAGAAGGACCACGAAGATAGCTCCTTTATTATGTCAACCTCATTAAAAAATGAAATAGGTCCCATGAGGATAGTTCTTTTAGTATGTCAAATTCGCTTAAAAATGAAATAGGTCCCTATGAGAATGGTTCCTTTACTTGTGTCAAGCTTGGTTAAAAATGAAACAAGATGTCATAAGCATGGTTCTTTTCCTGTGTCAAGCTCATTAAAAAATGAAACAAACCCCTTGCAATTCGAGTCCTTGATTAGATCTCGTAAAATCCTAGTTGATTCTTTCACTTGATCTCGTAAGTAAACCTTCATTCCATCTACCTGTTAGTAACCAGAAGTCTACTTAGGTGAATGAAATGAAGATTGGGAGGCATGTAACCTTGAATTGATTCATTATGCTGGGGGCATGAAAACTTATCTCAGGCATTTTTTGTTTTTGTTTCAAGCTTGTGAAAAAATGAAACCATCTTCAAGTATCCTTAAGTATAGTTTCCCATGTTTCAAGCTTGTGTAAAAATGAAACCATTCACACTTTACATCTCATGATTACCATTTTTATCAGCTACTTTTTTTCCATATGAGCCTTGGTTTGTCCATTCCATCATCACCATCTCTTTGGCTGATCATACACTTTCACTTGGTTGCTTTATCGTTGCCTGAGGAAAATTTGCGATGAGTGGTATTATTAGCCAACATTTTGACCTTTACATGTTTTGAGCAATTCCATCATGACCAGAACCAGTTGCTATCCTTTGATACCACTCATTCCTCCAGGTGGAGTCATCTTTAAGCTCTTTCCTGACTCTCAAAAAATGAAAAGATTGCTGAGTACTTATCGTTTAGAACTCATAAAAGTAAATGAAATGACGTCTACTTAGTATAAGTTTAACCCTTTTCCGAGCTGAGATAGACTATTGTACGAAAAAATAACCCCTTGATCGACTTGGTCAAGAGGTTCTCTTGAATATTGTTTTCTACCTTTTTGGTTTCGAGAGACAAATTACGAAAAGGGACCTGATGGAATTTTCTTTTTCATCTCTTTTTCAAACTCTCTAAATATGAAAAAGACACCGAGTTACTCTTCCGTCGGACTCGTAAAAATTAAACGACAAAATACTTGTCACCATGACGAGACCGATTTTCTTTTTCCTAGGACTCGTAAAACTTACTAGGATGGATTCATTCGAAGAATGAAATTATATGGCAAGCATATGATATCCCCTTCAAGATTGTGTTTAAGAAATAATTGGGGTACTCAATAGAAATAGTGGGGAAAAAGTGAAAGTGAAACATCTCTTGTATAGGCAGCATGTCGCTCTTGAACATGACACTCATTTGTTTCTTGTGTCGTGTTTGGGATATCCTCACTTAGCATTTGTCCTTCCGGATTTGGGTAATCAATTTTTCCTCTCTTCTAACTATTCCAGTTCATCATCATGACGATTAGTCCTATGTTGAGTCAAATTTTTCCACACTCTAAGTTCATGTCACTGACATGTTCAAGAGAAGTCCTATCTACAATTTTTACTACCTATACATTGGTTGACTTTTTGCCACAGTCTTGGATCATACTTATATATTCCACTTTATTCCTTGCTTTGTGTCGATGATGAGGGAATCATTATGGCCCTCCTTCAATGGGTCACTTCTTGTTGACTTCAACTCATTATCCAAGAAGATGACTTAGAAACTCCCTTTCAGTACCTTAGAGCTTGTATACCTTAATGGCAAGTTCTTCACATTTTAAAACAGGTTTTCATCACTGGCCTTCGATCGGATGATTCCACGATTGTTCAACTTTAGCTTCATTTTCACATTCATGGATTCTATTGTTGTACCTTGAGATCCATTTTCATTATTGGTGGTTTCTCTCGTGCCTGTTAATGGTTCACATCATTGGTAGGTAATGAGGTGGTTTTCTAGTGTGTTCGACTTTGACATATTCATTCGCATGCTAGAATTCATACTTTTATCGGGTTGGGATGGAGCACAAGACCTTGAGTTTTGTCTGATATAACTCAGGTTGTGTGGAGTTATGTATTATTCATGATTATATACATGCTTCCTCTATACAGATGGTTGTGACCATACCGTGGGACCTTATATCTATGATGATGATGATCATTCTATATTGGGTGGTTGAGTCCATACTGTGGATCTTCTACTTCCAGACAATCCTTTTCATTTAGATGGTTGCACCCATACCGTGGATCTTTTCACATGGTCCTTTCTATTTGGATGGTTGTGTCTATAGAGTGGATTCATGTTTTGATATCAGATATGTATATGTATATGCGTCCTTGATTTGCAGGTCTCTTGATGATGTTTGTTCTAGTACTTGAAAAAGCTCATAAAGCATCTCAACCATCACTCCATTGTGTAGATCACTTTGGCTTCCCCACTTACCCTTTGGACAAACACAATTCACCTTGTACCAAATCAGTTGAACACAACACAATAATATAGCTATATCTGAGTGTTTCAAAGCGAGAAGGGAAATTTGGCTTGCGAGCTTAAGATTTTCATAATATAATTTTTTCATCTCTGGTGTTGCTCCCCTGCCAGCAGGCCTGGGCAGTACCCCAATGGAGACACGTAGGAACATAAACATTGCTCCACTTCCAGCGATCCTGGACAGTACCCTGGTGGAGTTGCTCGCTTCACCTGTCTATGCAAGGAGCCTTTCGCTTCTTTTTCCTTTGTTATTTTTTGTAAGAGGACTGTGCATAGGCACCAATTTATTTTTGGGGCAGAAGAGGGATCCCGACTTATTGGGAGCAGAAGAGGTTTCTCCTTCAGAGAAGGATGTAAGAACTCCGATTCAGGTTTTCTCATCTAGATTTTCCCCTTCTCCATTTCTACTAGTTGGACAATCTTGAACACACAAAAAATAAAACTGAGTATAGGTGTGAGGTTTTCTATACTGGACACGGGTTCATGGTTCGACCGAAACTTTTTTACAAGTAGATAATATTTTTTGTCAAGACTTCATCTACCAAAAGTTGCAACTAAGCACAAAGATGATGGACATGAGATTGGACAAGCACTGTAGTGTCACAAGACTCTTTGACTTCAGCCACATACTCATTTAGAAACCAGAACGTAGTGTAGACACAACACTTATTCGCACAGTGAAAATGAACAAAAAAATCAACATGAAAGGAAAAAAAAGATGAGATGGAAGACATACACAACAAGCAAACAAAAATAAAAGACAAGAAAGCAAACCGGTCAAGGCAAATAGGATGTACAATCGGAATAAGAAAACCATCACATAATGTGAGTGAAAAATGAGTGCAAGGAAAGGAAATCTAAGATGAAACTAATCCTACTCCTATTATAACTGCTAAACGGTGGGGGTTACGTGAAATGAAATTTCTAGTGAAACCACTGTAGTCGCTCCTAGCCTACACCTATAAAGATGCAAATAATTAAAATAGACAAAAACTAGTGTGCAACAGAAAATACAAAATCTTGAACCAACTGCACACGGAAAGGAAGGTCTTGCCTGTGGGTAGAAAAATGTGTCACAACCACCCAATACATGTTCTGACCTCTATGATGGATACCATTATTCAACAAATCTTGGAAGCCTCTTGCGAGTGTGTCTTCATCTGCACCAGGATTCTTAGCAAGCGTGAGGAAGGATTGAATCTTGTTACCTGCAACATGGCTTGCCAAGTAAGATTGTTCCAGCCATTGGGTGATTGGATCATAAAATTCAGGATTGTTGTTTGGAAAGCCTCGTGATCTGTGAAAGGGTGAATTTTTGATTTGACAATTGGGATCATGATGGGAATATTGTAAGGAAAAATATGTTTGATCATTCTCAACAGTCATGCCAAGACAATGAGGACCTGCCATAACCATCAGCGTAGGATGAAGTGCCTCATCTGCTTGATTAAAATATGAAGAGAGAGATGTCAAATGGTGAATATCAAAGAGCGTGAAGCAACTGTCATTGGATGTGCTGTTGGGAAAATGATAAGCTGAATGACAGTCGCCCATGATAGAGGAATGGTCAGATGAGCTGGTTGAAATATTAGATTCCCAGTTTTAAATGAACAAAGATTCATTTGGACAATCTTGCGAACACTCCGAATAATGGAACCAAGTTTGCTACGAGCTAGACATGACAGACCACCTTCCTGCAGTGGGTGAAAAACTGCACATGCATCATGGTCATCATAGGAATTTAAAAAGGATGCCATCACTGTGAATGTGTGAAACCAATTAGGGTTTGGTGAATGGAGAGGAACTTGATTTGTGTGATATCTTGTGCACTTATCATTACCCAGAGAGATTTTTGGTGTGATGAGCGGACAAATTTGCAGTACAAGGATTGCAGGAAGACCAAGGAGCTGATCATGAAAGGGAAAATTTGATAAGTATGATCATGGGCACAGACAACATTTGAGATAATTAACTTCGTAATTCCATGATTTCATGAGGTATGAACACTCCCGCCCTGAGTTTTATGCAAGAGATGTGCATGAAGACGGATGCGCTGTGACATATTGGTGAATTCAGTCATAAGTGAGATTTTTAAAATTTGAGAGATCCATCCGAAATGCCAAACTTTTTTTACACGTGAATTCACATTGAGTGCAACCATGTAGAAAGACAGATTGTGCATGACAAACCAAATTTGATTGGGTTCTTGGGGCTTACCAGAGTCACGAGGTCTTGACATAACCACCAACAGACGTTGAAGTGCCTCAACTCCCTGACACATCCCGAAACTTTCTAGAATTGCAGAATCATATTTTGAAGGTTGAACTAGATCATACATGGCTTGAGGATGACTATTGTTTCTGATTTCGAAATTGATCTCAGGATGGCAGCCATCTCTATCACAGGTTGCACCAAGTTTTTCATCTTCAACAAGCTAACTTGAAGAGTTTTCTTCATGCATGATCTGAAATCACCCCTAGGTGAGCTCAAGAAATTAATGAAGGTATTACAGACTCATGTGCTGGTGTGTGTGTCTATGTTATCTTGTGCAACAGATCGATAAGATTGTGAAATACATAGACACTTGAAATAGTAAGAGATCACAGTAAGCAAAACATAAACACAACAAATTTAATAAGGAGTTCACCCAATCCTCCTGGGATATGTCTCCTAGTCTAGCCTTCAGTGGTGGCCTTTTTATTATGTTTTTAAAGTAGAGTCTTACATTAAGGAGCTCAATCTGTGCCTCACTTGACAGAGGATGATCAATAGGATGGCACTTGGAATTCCCAAGTCCTTAGAGTTCACAGACTCCCCTTACCGAATTTCAACCTCAATTGGTCTTTGTCTGCTCTATTTTTCCCTTACTCTAATGGTCAGCTCGGCTTCTCTGTCCTCTACAATTTTTCCTCTCTTTCTATGTCTCTCGGCCTTCGGCTTCTTCACTGCTTCTCTGCTTCACCGTCCCTTTGCTTCCTGTCAGCTCATGGCTTTAAAGCCAGTTCTTTCCTCTGACTGTTCGTTTCTGCTTCTTGTTCTCTGGATCGCCTGCCTCTATCCACTGGGACTCCTCTACCCTACATCATCATCACTGTGTAACGTTTCGTAGAGAGGTGGTCACCCGTCTCTTTGTGAACTAAGTGTCAGTTCTTCCTGAACAGTCATTTTTTTCCGTTATTTCCTAGATGCCTGTGAAACGGATCCTTCTGTCGACTCCTTGGTCAAATCGGACATCAAATCTTATGTGCTGTAGTTTATTTCTCCCTCGAGTCCGGTCATCCATCGGGTTGAACCTCTGCTGTTGATCTGGAGCCCCCAGATCCCACGGTCTTCGCTCATATCGCGCGGTTGAGTTGCTCGACCGTTAGTCTGCAATGTAAGTGGTTTCTCTCTCTCCTCCCTGGACACGGGTCACTTGGCGTATGGAATCGCTGGGTCCTTGGCCAACTGCTTACTGCCCGAAATGCCTCCGATATTCCGCTGGTTTTGAGCGCGGGACCTGCCTTGTCGATTTTAATGCTTTTCCACGGTTTTCTGGTTTCCCTTGTGATCGAGCGCTTGGGGTCTGTCCTTTTCAAGGGGTTTTGCCCAGCGATATGTGATACAACCTCAAATTTCCAGATCTGAGATTCCCAATTGCCATTTTTGCGCCATGCGCGGTCTCCATGGGCCAATGGTCAACGCGCTTTGACTGAAGGTCCTCATTGCTCCATGTTGGCTGCAAATTGCCATTATTCAGAGGTTACTTCTGATAGCTATAAGATTTCTTGAAGTCTGTCATTCATTTTTACCAATCATGGAATTGTTTAAGGATCCAATTCGGATCACGACCTTCCCACTAAAAAATCTTTTGGACCACCAAAAGTTGGTTTTCAAGCATCGACTAAGTGGGGATACAACTTTCTCATCTGTCCAATCTCTATCCATTTTGCACTGCTTGGCTTTGAACCTCTGAGCCCAATTCTGAGGTACACAAAATCTCCCCTGCACATTGTTCTCACCTTCCTGTCCAGTACTGTGTCTTCCTGCAATTCATTAAGATATTCAAGTAACAGGTCATTAATAGAAGGCAATTGACTTTGCTCTTCAGGATCTTCAATTAATAAAGGTTCAAATAGTCTCAAGCTGTCTGCATTGACGACTGAGCAGATGTGTATATAAGTTGGCAAATCAAGGTGAAAAGCATTCTCACCAATTTTCTCAAGGATCCTAAATGGTCCATACCTTATTGGTTTTAGCTTTTTACCTTCACCTTGCATCCTGTCCTTGCTGATATACAGCCAGACTTGATCACCAACTTGGAAACTATGCTCCATCCGATGCTTGTCATGCCTTGCCCTGTATTTGACATGGCTCTTTTCTAGCTATTCTTGTACTTCCTGATGGATCCCTTGAATTTGTTAAATGAACCTAGTTGCCTTGTCCACATCGTTGTGTCCCTCAACTGTTGTGTCCTTACCAAAGACAAAATCCAAGGGAGACCTTGGTGTGAAACCAAAACAGGTCTCAAAAGGAGATCTCTGTGTGGAAGAATGTTTGGCTTGGTTGTAAGCATGTTGCACATAACACAAATGTTCATCCCGAAGCTTGGGATGTTTGCTACAATATCCCCTGAGCAACTGGATCACTGTCCTGTTGACTACTTCTGTATGGCCATCGGTTTGTGGATGGAAAGTTGTGCTTTTCTTGAGTTTGGTGTCCATCAGTTCCCATAGACTTGACCAAAACTTCCCCACAAATCTGGTATCTCGATCAAATATAATGGAAGTGGGTAATCCAAAATGAACCCATACATGTTGAAAGAACAATTTCGTAGTTTGTTCAGTTGTAATCTATTTATTACAAGGTATCAAAATACACATTTTGTTGAACCTATCCACAACAACATACATATAATCACGACCCTTCTTAGATTTAGGCAATCCTCCAACAAAGTCCATGGAGACACTTTCCCAAGGATGAGAAGGAACTGGCAATGGAGTGTACAAGCCTAATTTCCTATTGCTGGGCTTTCTTTTAGCACACATAGTACACCCTCTTACATATCTAGAAATTTTTTCATTTATTTTTGGCCAATAAAAAAATCTTTGCAGCTGTGCAACTGTTTTGCTTACCCCAAAGTGACATGATTAGAGAAGTGTGTGCTTCTCAAATTATCTTTACTCTTTCAATTTGTGGAATGCATAGCTTCCCAAAATGATACAAGAGTTGGTCCTTAATATGACAATCCAATTCTTCTACTCATTTTCCTTGACTTAAAGTTGCATATACATCTTTAAAGTCTATATCTTGAGCATATTGTTCAATGTAACTTTCATGTGATACAGAATTATGCTTAAGTATAGTAGATGCATTTATAATGGGTCTATATAACATATCTACAACTTTATTATGTATGCCCTTTTTATATCTGATGACTAAATGAAACTGTTGTAGGAACCCCATCCACCTGTAGTGTCTTGATTGCTGCAACTTAGTTTGGGAGTTGATGATCAATATGGATAACTGTTTCTTTTCCCATTAAGTAATGTCTCCACTTTTTCACACTCTGTACTAATGCATACAATTCCTTATCATATGTGGGATAGTTAACTACTGCATAGTTCAACGTCTCAAAATGATAACATATGGGTTTATTGTGCTGTATCAACACTGCTCCCATGGCATAGTCACTGGCATCTGTTTGGATCTCAAACGGTCTTTGAAGATCTGGCAATGCTAGTACTAGTGCTATACTAATCTTTTCTTTCAAGGTGTCGAAGGCTTTCTCCTGTTTGCCTCCCCACTGGAACACCTTGTTCAATATTGTTAAAGCATGTAAGGGAGATGCAATTAAGGAAAAGTTAGAAATGAACTTTCTCCAATATTGTGCTGCTCCTAAGAAGCTTCTAACTTCTGTAGCATATTTGGGTTTAGGCCAGTTTACAATGACTGCCACCTTATAGGGATCTATCTTCAATTCACCACCCCCTACTATATGTCCCAAATAATTCAAAGATGTCTTGCCAAATTCACATTTTGAGAGTTTAACCTAAAAATTTTCTCTTTTCAAAACATCTAGCGTCTGCTTGCTTTAAATGTTCTTCCCATGTTTTGCTAAATATAATAATGTCATCCAGATATACAATAAAAAAATCATCAAGAAAAGGTATGAGTACATCATTCATTATTCTCATGAAAGTAGCATGAGCATTAGTTAAGCCAAAAGGCATAAGTAGCCACTCATACAATCCCTGCTTTGTTTTGAAAGCAGTCTTCCATGCATCTTGTTCTGCAACTTTGACCTGATGATACCCATTATGCAAGTCTAACTTGGAAAAATAAACAGCTTCTTTCAATTGATCTAATATATCATCTATGTGAGGAAGGGGATAATGATTTTTGATTGTTATTTTATTCAGTGCTCGGTAATCAATGCACATTCTCCATGAGCCATCTTTCTTTCTCACCAAAATGATTGGAGATCCAAATGGTGATGTGCTAGGTCTGATGAACCCCTTCTCGAACAACTCTTGCACTTGCTTCTTGATTTCTGCATTCTCTAAAGCGGATAACCTATACATCCCAATGTCAGGCAATGGAGCATCTTGCTGCAAATTAATATCATGCACTATTTCCTTTTTGGGTGGTATACCTTTAGGTTCATGAAACAAGATATCATACTCTGAAACAAATTTTTCTAAATCAGCTTCCTGTTTAGCATCACATCCCTCAAATACATTGGCTTTATCAGGTTTCTTTTCCTTTACAACCATCAGTAAAAATTGTTTGCATGAATTTACCATTCGTTTCATCTACCTTGAGTTTATGAGAGTATAATTATTCTTGAGCTTATGAGCTCTTAGAAAGTATTCGATTCCATCTTTAACGAGTAGATACTTGTTCTCGGCTCTATAGAAAATAAATTTTCTGTCATACAAGTAAGGACTTCCTAAATCAATTCCACATTTATCCAAATGAATTATATCTAACTCAACCTCATCTACAAATGCTGACCCAAAAGAAAACTTAAGTTTGCATTGTCTAGTCACTTGTAGTTGTGCTTTATCACTTAACCAACCTAATGGGTATGGTTTTCTTGTGAGGTGTAGTCAGTAATCCCAACTTCTTTACAATTGCTTCAGAAATTAAATTTACTTGTGAGCCACTATCAAACAAAGTATCAATCTTTTGATGCTTAGAAATAACCCAAATATGGAAAAGCTCATGTATTTTTCTCTCATTTTCATCATCAATAGTAGATTGTGCAGAATTACTAGTAGATGCTTCAGAATTCTTACCTTTTATACCTGTGGCTGAAATGGTTGTTTCATCTCCTGAGTCCGACCCCAAATCTTTCTGAATAGTTGTAGCCGTCTTCTTCTTCTTGCCCTCAAACTTCTTAGGTCTAAGCTCTGGATGCAGAATCCAATAGTGCTCATCATCATGCCCATCCTTCTTACAGTGAGTGCATGAAGACTTGCTTTTATGTGTAGTGTTGGCCTTCCTCTCTTTCCATTTCTATTTTCTTTTCTCCTTATTCTTGCTTGCAATGGGCTTGGATGATCCTCCAACCTCTGGGTTCCCATTCTTTCCTCTAGCTTCTAGATGCGTAGCTTGAATAAATACCTCATCTATACTAGTGGGATTAAACATGAGGATAGTGTGCCTCATGTAGCTGTGTATACCACCGATGTAATTCAAAAGAGTCTCAGGTGAGTCTAATGAGATTCCTAGAATCAAAGCTCTCTTCCTAAATTCTTGGGTGTAACCTTGTACACTTTTCCCTTTCAATTGGCGAAGAGTTTGCCAGCTCATCATGGCTTGCATCATGTAGGCCAGTGGATAGAACTGCTTTTTGATTGCAGAAACAAATTCACTCCAGACAAAAAGAGTCTTACCATGTCTCTTCATGTTAGCTTGGGTCCTGCCTTCCCACCAAACCAAGGCAGTGCCCCCAAGGCGTAGGCTGGCCAACTGAATCTTGCTCTTGTCTGAGTTGATACTCTACACTCTACAATAAACATCAATTTGTCTAATCCAATTGTCCAACTTTCCTGCATTCAACTCTCCATCATATATTGGTAAATCAAATTTAACATCTAGTTTAATCAAAGATGTCTTCTTTTTATGTTCAGGGCCATTAGGAGGTGTGAGAAAGTTTTCATCTTTCCCTTTGCCTTGTCAATGGTCATGGAGGAGAGACTCTTCTTCTCCTTTATCTTGTTTGGAGCCTGATGATTCCTCATCTTTATATTTTCTAAAGTCCTTATACATTTCCTATATCATGGATCTCATGGCCAGGAAACTATCTATAAATTGAGGGTCTGGGCCCACATAACCTTCCTCCGACTTTGCCTTCTGAGGATAGACTCTTCCAATTCTAGGATTAGTTTCGACCAACTCTCCTTCTCCTAATTTGAGCTTTGATCTAGTTAGCATTCAACAGCTAAATCCAACACAAGCTTGTCTAACCTTAACAACCTATAGCTCTGATACCACTTGATCTGAAATCACCCCAAGTGACCTCAGGAAATTCATGAAGGTATTACAGACTCATGTGCTGGTCTATGTGTCTATGTTATCTTGTGCAACAGATCGATAATATTGTGAAATACACAAACGCTTGAAACAGTAAGAGATCATAGTAAGCAAAACATTAACACAACAAAATTTAATAAGGAGTTCACCCAATCTTCCTGGGCTACATCTCCTGGTCTAGGCTTCAGTGATGGCCTTTTTATTATGTTTTTAAAGCAGTGTCTTACATTAAGAAGCTCAATCCGAGTCTCATTTGACAGAGGATGATTAGTAGGATGGCACTTGGAATTCCCAAGTCCTTAGAGTTCATAGACTCCCTTTACCGAATTTCAACCTCAATTGGTCTCTGTCTGCTGGATGCTGCCCTTACTCTGATGATCAGCTCGATTTCTCTCTCCTTTGCAATTTTGCCTCTCTTTTTGTGTCTCTCAGCCTTCGGCTTCTTCATTGCTTCTCTGCTTCACCGTCCCTCTACTACCTGTCAGCTTGTGGCTTTAAAGCCAGTTCGTTCCTCCGACTGTTCGTTTCTACTTCTGACTCTCTGGATTGCCTGCCTCTGTCCACTGGGACTCCTCTACCCTGCATCATCATCGCTGTGTAACGCTTCGCAAAGAGGTGGCCACCTATCTC
This sequence comes from Pinus taeda, assembly GCA_000404065.3. Classification (NCBI taxonomy): domain Eukaryota; kingdom Viridiplantae; phylum Streptophyta; class Pinopsida; order Pinales; family Pinaceae; genus Pinus; species Pinus taeda. Next base: position 182,233 of record APFE030930434.1, read on the forward strand.
TTTGCGAACTGAGTGTCAGGTCTTCTTGAACGGTCGTTTTTTCTGTTATTTCCCAGATGCCTACAAAACGGATCCTTCTGTCAACTCATTGGTAAAATCGGACTTAGAATATTATGCGCCATATTTTATTTCTCCCTCGGGTCCGGTCATCCATTGGGTTGAACCTCCGCCATTGATCTGGACCCCCCAAATCCCACGGTCTTCGCTCATATCGCGCGGTTGAGTTGCTCAACCGTTATTCCGCGATGTAAGCGGTTTCTATCTCCCCCCGCCAGACACGCGTCACTCGGTGTATGGAATCACTGGGTCCTTGGCCAACTTCGCTTACCACCTGAAATGCCTCTGATATTCCGCCGGTTTTGAGCGTGGGACCCTCCTTGTCGGTTTTAGCGCTTTTGCACAGTTTTCTGGTTTCCCTTGTGATTGAGCGCTTGGGGTCTGACCTAGTGATATCCGATTAGCGCTTATCGCGTATCAGAAACAACCTCCATTTCCGGATCTAAGCTTCCCAATTGCCATTTTTGCGCCATGCATGGTCTCCATGGGCCAACGGTCAACGCGCTTTGACCGAAGGTCCTCGTTGCTCCATGCTGGCTGCAAATTGCCATTATTCAAAGGTTACTTCTGATAGCTATAAGATTTCTTGAAGTCTATCATTCATTTTTACCAATCATGGAATTGTTTAAGGATCTAATTCGGATTAATGCAAGAGAAGAGATGACGAGGAATGGGAATTACACACTGTGATTATATTTTTTTTCAAATTTATCATGGACAACCTCACTGCCTTGTGTCAATTGAGGAGATAACTCATCAGACGAAGAAACCTGAGAACGTGGAGTATCTCCGATGCATGTGGATTCATTTTGAATGGTGGGACACACGGGCAAGTGACCTGCAGAGGAAGTTTTGATATGAACATCTTCTTTGACCGGAGCACATCCTAGTTATGGGTTAGAGTCTTCATGAGAAAATGGAAGATCACATGATGTGCTTGGGAATTCGTCACGACATATGGAAGCATGGGAGTGATGAATGCCCAAGATTGGGGGTTAATCGAAAGAATTAACTGTATAGGATGTTTGACTGAGATTAGCAGATTGATAATCTTTTAAGAATGGAAGCTCATTATTTTGATGTGTATAATTTTGAAATAGAGAGGGAAGACTGGTAGTGTCCTCAATTTTCTTCTCCTCTACCTATGTAATGTGATTTCCTTGTGCTGGATCGTATTTTGAGCCAATAGCTGGAGAATAAAGAGAATGCAAATAGCTGGCTAGTGAAGTGGATTGATCAAGCGAGTCATGGTATAGGAGTCCCCGGTATGAAGTCCCAACTAGACCTCACATAGTTGGGTGTAGGAGTTCCATTCGGTACGCTGGCTCAGTTGCCATTCTCTTAGAGATTTTCCTTAGCTCTTGTTGTTCATCACATAAGAGTGTTATGCTTGTATCTTCAAAAGTGTGGTGAGTATGCCTGAAGAGTGCATAATGTAACTTGTGTTTGGGTTCTCTTACTATAAAGACGAGGGTAAAAGTGAGGATCTAGATTGGAGGTAGTAGTACCACCCAAGGAGAGACACATGCAAAACAACAAGGGTTTGATCAGCACCCAGCGGATTAGTCCACAACAGGTGTGACAACGTTAAAACTAATGTGCAAGTGAAAACACGTACACCATCCAGCAATGTAGTCCACATGGAGGTGATGGTTGTTATAACCAAGAAAACATGAATGGTCTGTCTAATGTCATGTGGAGTAGTCCACACAGACGAAACAAAAATGATAAATAATACAACACATCTTCAACAATGTAAGTACTAAAATAATCGAAGTAGTTCAACTATCTTAGTACATGTTAAGAAAACATGCATTACAAATGTTTACAGAGAAGTCTTACAAACATCTACAAAACATGTGTGAAAATGTGCTGGCCTGAGACATGCTTCTAAGTTAAGCAAAAGTTCCAAGACACATTTGTACACCATACATCACTAGTCCCAGTAGTGGGACATTGGAGCCACTCCTCACTCCTCAAAGAACTGACTACAGACTCTCAAGGCTATGTGGGAGGACCCAAGGTGAAAATTCCTTTGCTCATACAATGGGAGGGGTATATATAGCCAAGGGTGATGCTTGACCTTAATGACTCTTGGACTACCCTTGTGACTGTTCAACTTCCCATGACTTTTCAAATGACATGAAACTTCGACTTTTGTGTGCCTCTATTGGACTTCACTTTACATTACATTCAGTTGCAATGGATATAACCCATAATAGTGATGTGGTTGAGAAAATTGATGACACAACTCGACATGACATTACTGACGTGTACTAGCTGATTGTGGTGTCCGTGTTAAGGTACCGTGCTGCTGAGTGATGGATGTACTCTTGGTGTGCTTTGTCTTCTCGTCCACATAGCATAATGTTGTAGGGTATTCGATAGTCTTGGTCTTGCTTGATGGTTCAATGAGTGTGTTCCTTTTGCTTATTGCTTGATATGCTTGGTACGTCTGTCTAGCTGCAAGCAAGTCTTCTAGCATGTGTGCTCCTTCTTCATCCATTCGTCGTCTCACCATGATTAAAAAATGTACCTGTTCTTGCAATTCACTCATGGTAGGATGACATCAAATCCAAAACCTCCTAGTCTTATCATGATGCATTTTTCTCATGTTCCGGGTGACAGGGAGGGAGGAAAGCTCACTGAGACAACACAGAGCGCAACTCAGGCTAAAATGAGGCATTCCAGGAGGAGAACCTACACTATCGGGAAAAACTATGTAGTGATCACTGGGAGGCAAGATTGTGCAATGAAAGTCACCAGTGTTAGTTAGAAGGAGGGACCCAAAAGGGAGACACCTCTGCACATTTTTCTAAGGGAAGATAGAGTGGCTTTGCAGAGGGACTTCTAGGCAATTCTGCGTAGTTTCTAGAGGGAGGAAAGAGAAGGGTTGCAGAGGGACTGCTGGTCATTACTATGAAATTTCCAGGAGGAAGACGTAGCAGGGTTGGAGAGGGACCTGCTGAACATGACTGCACAATATCTGGGAATAATACAAGATAGGAAGCAGGGGAACTACCAGTCATGTTTGTGTAATTTCTAGAGGAAGGGCAAAGTAAGGAAACAAGGGTAGGTTGGGTAGCTCTGCACAATTTTTGGGGATAGTGCAGAGAAAGGAAATAGATGACCAGCTGGGCATGTAAGTACAATTTTGGGGAAGAGTGCAGAGCCAAGTGTTAAAGTAGTGTAGGCTTCCAATGGACAAGGATGAGGGTTGATGACTATGCTTAAGAAATGTGCAGTTCAGTTGGGTAGGGAGGCAATTTCTGCACAATTCTGGGACGCAGACAGGATGCTCACTTCTGAGATTGCATAGTGTAGCTGACCTAGAGGACAACCTCAAGAATTGCGTAGTTCTGGGCAGCAGAGTAGGGTCACTGAGGGCTAAGACTACGCAGTGCAGCTTAGTCAGGGCCTGGTGGAAGAGGGTTGTTCGGTCTGTCAAATTTTTAGAAAAATGGCTGTGTCGAAAGCAAGTGAACAAGTAGACTGACATTGTGATCATACACTTAACATACTTGATGACAAGCCAACATAGACCACCATGACAACAAGACAAAACATGCTCTTGATGGGACTGTCTTAGAGCTGAGAGTGACAAGCGTGACACTTGTGATAGACCATCAGATGACTGTGATGATACATGTACGACAATGCTTACAACTTTGTGTGTGAGTAGATGGGTGTTTACATAGCAAAGACAACCCAAACACACAAATAAAAACCTTTAAACTCATTGGAATAAGATCGCAAGCATGAAAAAGAAATCAACATGCCAAAAGACAATCGCTAGTCAAACAAGAAAAAGGGTTGAAAGACTTCACAAGAGCTCATGGGATGAGCTAGATTGTCTGCAACCATCAAAGTAAAAACCAAGGAAGGCTCCAAAATTTGCATGCAAGCCAAAATTTTGGAGGGTGTTGTAGCCGCTATAACACTAGCAGTGCCACTAACCTTGCACTCATACTAAAGCAATACCCATATGTGCTCGTCGATAATAATCCCAAACATCATCAGTACATCCATGCAGTCACATATCACAGGAAAAATGTCTTAGTAAAACATTGTTCATTCCATGCCAATATCTCTAAGGGTGCTTGGTGGAAACTCTACGTGTAAGAAGCGCCTTACTCATGAATCGACTTAGGTTCTATGTAAAACATATATATATACAGACAGGTGTTCAATCAGAACATAATTGCTTCAATCAAGTTTTAGTTTCCAAGTTGAGTTCAACAATATCTCTTCCCAACTTCTTGAAATTCAATCAGAGTGTCCAAGGATTTGTATTTCCACTTTCCAACAGTTCTTCAATAGCTTCGCAATATAGATTTTCTTTTCCCATCTTCAGAAATCGATTCATCATGCCATGATTCATTATTTCAAGCTTCAAAATCCATCTCCCTCTTACTTAGATCATTAGAGGCTCATTACCTGCAAATAGAAGACCATCATCATATAAAACTAAAACCAAAACCAAAACCAAAATCATACCTTGGAACATTTATGAAGTATATGTTTGGATCAAAACATCAACTTGGCTTCACTAGATAACTTTCAATGTGGAAACATCAAGGTCGATGAGCTTGCTTCATACAATGATATATGCAAACATAACACTTTACCAAATCGACATGCTCAACTTTACATAAATCAATATTGTGTAATCAAATCAACTAAGTTAGCTTATCAAACTCATCAATATCACTATAACAAATTCTTTAGACCAGGTGACAATTAGAGCTCTCATTGAGTCATCCTCATGATCATAATATAGGTCACTAGATGAAAATGTCTATACTTCAACCATTGTGCTAAGAACAGGGAGGCCAATATAAAATAATTATCGAATACCAATATTAGTCGTTGAAAGCCACTATGCCCACATAACAATTTTGTCAAGGAAAATTATCAGTTGCCAAATCAAATCATTAGTCATCAAGTCAAATCTCAAATTTTCTATCACAGTGAGATCTATAGCTCAAAACATATCTCAATCATCAAGTCAAACTTCTAAGTCAGTATCAAGCATCATGTCAGAACTCCAAATACCGCTTATCTATATCAATCAACCAAATCTAGTCAAAATCTTGCAACTATTATCAAATAATGTCATACATAAGCCTCAATACATATCGCGGTCACTTGCAAACACAAGTTTAGTGAACATTTCACATTATAGTTGTTATCACTTTGTAATTTCTCAAGGCTAAAGAAAGAAATCATCGAGGTAACGACAAACCTACTTTGGAGCTTAGGATCTAGCCTTCCTAAACTCAGAGAGGGCTCTCTCTATATGATTTAACTTTGTTGTTTTAATTGATTTTAGGCTAGTTATGTTTGATTGATTTGGTTTGATTTTTATTTGTTGGTGGAATTACTGATTTAGACGGATAGGTGCCTGCTTATTTTCCATTGGGCTATGGAGTCAATATACCAAGAAAACAGAACAAAAACAAATGATAAAAACAGTGTTACAGGGCAAGGTAACGGAGCAAAATCAGATCTTTATGGCTGAATGATGAAATGATTTCAATTGGGATCAAGGAGCAGTTAAGGATTCCTTAAACTGGATAATGAAGGAAGGTGAAGGAGGTCAATCGGGATTAGAGGGAAATTAAGGATCCTCTAAACTAGATATCAGAAGAAAACATAGACATGGATAACAATTCACAATAGAGTGTACTTAAACAATTTTTGTAATAAAATCCCTGTTCTAACATTTAGATTTAGAACACATAAGAATTTATGGAATACTTTAGAAAGGAACATGAAAAATTGAAATAGCTCAACACATGAATCCTGTAAAGAAATGCCTTTAATACTTATCCTGTCTGTCAACTGGAAAAAGGTACAATAACCCTTAGGTAGTAGATCAATTCAGCTATAGAAATATTCAAGAGTCCCCCCCAGATACTTCGAAAAATGAAGTATTTATAAAAAAACTAATACAAAATATCCTATCAACTGAGTAGGATTTATTCTAGGAACTAAAATATCTGGGTGCAAAAAGGTAGTGACACCTATTAATTAACTGCAAGCTGTCCCTGTTTATTAGTTTTGTTGTTTGCTTCTTTGATATTTCGCTGTCTTATCTCTTTGGCTATTACTTTCACATTGGCTGGTATTTCATACTGACTTGTCTTTCATCAGTTTGTCTCTTTCATTTGTATTATCTTTAACCTGTGAATTCTTTCACCTATCATAGTAAATCACACTAACCCTCTTGTGTTTCTGTGTTTTTAGTAAAAATAGATTTTACTAAAAGACATATGTAAAACACAAAATGTTTTTATCTTTGTTTAACCATTACCGTCTCTATGTAAATTGTCTCTTCCTGCTCTATTTCTGGATTTTAACTTGGTTTTCTTTCTATACATAAAACTTCTGCTGAGTGAAGCTTTTGAGTTCATATCCCGAGAGTCTGGAGTAAATGGGTTTTGGAACTAGTATCAAAAATGTTTGTCGAATATGCTGGCCTTGCTAATTACCTGCAAAATACAACAATTGTTAATAAGAACATAGGTTTGCAGGGAGGTGATAATGGCTTTAGGGAACAGGGAAGTCTGTGGAAAGAGTTCGAATTGTAATGAGGCTTAATCTGGTTGGCAATGGATTTTCATTTTCTTTCACAAGTTCACAGAGGTAAGCGAATGGACGGAATAGTCGGGATTTCATGTCTAAAACAACGCAAAGGTGGAAATGTGGTTTATCACATTGCGAAAAGGTGGTTTATCGCATTGCGAAAAGGTGGTTTGGTGGTTTATTGCATTGGGAAAAAGTGGTTAATGGTTTATCGCTGGGGGATGCGATAAGCTATGGGAGCGCTGCGTAGCAAAAGGGTGGGTGGAGAAAATCACCTATTTCGCATCCATTTAAATTTTTAAAGGTAGGACGTCGGGGGTTGTGATTTTGCCTATTGGTCGTCGGATCTTGATCCAGGAGGCTCCATTGATTTGATTGCACAAGTGTTCAAAGTGTTGTCATCAATGTTTATGGGTGTTGTCCAGTGTCGTCGTTGCTTTATTTCAGCCTTGACAGATCGATAATGTTGGTTATGATCAGTGTCGTCAGTGGCATAGACACATTGTCCGAGTTGTCAACGATGTGTATGGGTTGTTGTCATGGCAAAGTTTGGTGTCGTCGTTTGTCGATGATGTGTATTGGATAATTGTCGCATTATGACAAAGTTTAATCAGGATTTTTTATTCTAGACCCTGGAAATCCTAAACCTACCTCTTAGTCCTATGTACTAAATCCTATGCTAAAAGCCTATACCAAAACCCTAATCCTATGTCAAGAACCTAACCTAAATCCTAAACCCAATGAACCACTATACATTCATTTTGATGTATTTAATACATTGTAATGTATTAATCAAAATACATTAAAAAATTTGAATTAAATCCAAACAGTCCCTAACCGTCAGCGGAGACCGCGTCGAGAACTGTGGCATGTGAACGGGAAGTGAAGCCATGGTTTGTAGACCATGCAGAGACCGTAGTGGAACCGTAGGATAAGCAATGGCCATGTGAACAGCTGAGAGGTTAGTCGTCAGGGTTATCAGAATTGTGTCGAAACTGCGTAGCAACAGTTACCATGTGAGCACTGTTTGGAGGTTAGCAAAACCATGGATTATAGACCGTGCAGTCAGCGGAGACCGCAACCGTCGGGGCTAGAGCTGTCACATGGCATGTAGTTGCGCAACTAGCCGGAACCACTGCCGGGATAAGACTGCCAGTTTGCCTATTCACATGCGTGGTCAACCTTTCCGCACTACCATCCTGACCGCCAGTAGTCAGTGCTAATCTAAAGTCCGTTTTTGGGTTTTTAAATGATTTTGTGAGATTTTTATGCCAAATGCCATGTAACTAAACCTGAGGTGGCTAGTTATGAAGAAAACAAGGGGGAATGAAATTCCAAGAGATCAGCCTGTACATTCCAATCCAGCTAGGAGAGTATGAGTGCACTTGGATGCTTTTAAAAGGAAATTTTGCTCATTGGAGAGGTTTTAGAGTTTTTGTATGCAGATTTTGCAAGAGAGAGTCTGTTTTGTTTTCAGTGTAACAAGAGCATCGGGAGTCGGAATTGGGAACCGAGACAGGCATTGGAAAGTTGGTTCAAAGAGCTTTTTGTTAACAGTAACTAGAAGTGCCTGCATGCACATTCAGTTTGGTAAAATTTCTGTGTAATCAACCTCCCCGGATTCATTCCTAATAAGGCAGTCGCCCATCTTGAAAGCGGACTTGGAGACGTAGTCCATCAGGGATGAACTCCGTAAACAATATTTATGTCTGGTATAGCTGTGTATTTGTTGTTTTCAGTTCTGTTTTGCATCTTGATTAAGTTTTCCGACTGTCGCAAAGTCCTTCTTCTCTTCACTTCTCACGATTTCTGCACTTCTGGTTAATAATCAATTCATTAATGGCATAATCATTTCTACATTAGTTTTAATATGATTATTTTCAGATCAAGTTGGTATCAGAGCTAAAGGTTTGAAAAGTTTTGTAGAATTTTCCAAGTGAATGTTAACTAGATCAAATTTGCAACGTGGAGAAGGAATCCTAGAGGAGATCAATCCAGAGATTGGAAAATGAAGAGTCATTCATAAATCGACCATATCAGCATTGGATGCAGGTGAAATTCCAGAAACTAAGTGGAGCGATGAACAGTTTTAGCAAGTGTTCATGAATATGCAACAGATGTTGGGTGAACTGTACGAAGATAAGAAGACAAGAGATGCAGCTTCTTCTTCAAAGAAACTGAAGAAGGATAAAGGTAAAGGTAAAGTTGATAAACCACCTTCACCTCCATCATCTCCATCATCATCATCTTCTTATTCTTCTTCTTCTTCTTCATCTTCTAGTGAAGAATCTGAAACAGAAAAGAAAACTAAGAAAGAATCCATTTTGAAACTTGATGTTAAATTTGAGTTACCTATATATGATGACGAAATGAATCCTGAAAAGCTAGATAACTGGATTAAGTAGTTAGAAGTGTATTGTCGCATTCAGAACATTACTAAGGATAAAATGAAAATTCAGCTAGCTACACTTAGAATGGGGGGAACAACTTTAATCTGGTGGGAAAGTAAAACTCAGATAGATGTAAAGCAAAAAGGTAAAGTCATCTCTTCATGGTCTAAGTTTTTAAGAGCTCTTAAGAAGAAATTCTATCCTTTAGGATACATGTAACAAGCTGTTATTGATTGGCAGCACTTGAAGCAGCGTAAAGGATAGAGTTTTCAGGAGTTTACTCAGGAATTCAAAAAGAAAGCCTTAACGCTTGGTATTTCATTGGATACAAGTGAAACTTTGTTAAAATATATTGGTAATTTACATTCATATTTGCAGCATACATTGTTGATGTTTAACTCTAACGATATTGATGATGTGTGTGTTCAAGCCATTCATATTGAGTCAGGTGGCAAACCATACAAATTTGCACCATCATCATCCAAAGAGCTGGAAGCCAAAGATTCTAAAGACAACAAGAGGAAGAACAAAGGAAAGAAATTAGCGATAGCTCAGAAGGAAAGACCTACTTGTACTCATTGCCAGAGAGTCGGTCATGAGGAATCTAAGTGTTGGAAACTTCATCCAGGACTTAAGCCTAAGAAGTTCCTTAAGGAGAAGGATGAGAAGAAAGCAACTGCAACAATCCAGCAGGATCTAGGTTCCGATTCAGGTGATGAAATGAAGATAAACGCTATAGTTTCGACAGGTAAAATTTCTAACCATGGTTCAAGTTCGAGTACTATTGCATCTTCAAATAACAGTCTTTCAGATGAGGATAAAAGAGTTGAATTGTTTCACATAAGGATAAATTCTAAGCACACAAATATAGACACAATGTTTGATAATGGATCACAGGCCAATTTGATATCTAAATATTTAGTTAATAAGTTGGGCTTGGAGACATGGAAACATCCTAAACCTTACCCATTAGGATGGCTAAATAAGTCCAATCAGATAAAGGTCACAAAGCAATGTCGGTTAAGATTTGCCATTACAACTAATTACATTGATGAAGTGGAATTAGATGTGGTACCATTAGACATATGTGGAGTTGTCTTAGGGAGTCCTTATCTTTATGATCATGATGCGATATTTTACAGGAGAGAACATAAATATCACCTTAAGAAAAATGGGGTTGAATTTATTGTCAGAGCACATCAAAACAAAATCTATTTGAATTCAGTTGTTGCTAATCAAATGAAGCAATTAATCAGTTCAAATAAGAGATTTGTAACCATGTGTGTAAAGGAACAAACATCATGTTCAAGTTACGAGTCCCAGTTTAAAGATAGTTTGATTGAAGAGATAGAAACTTCTTCAGTTCTATTTAAAGGAAACAAACATCTTACTCATAAACATGGAATACAACATGCCTTACAGTTGATGCCTAAATCTCCTCTTCCTAATGTCATAATGAACCAATTCAGTTTAAGTTTGAAACTTAACAGTTGCAGGGATACAGATCAATATTGGAGAAAGTCAGTGTTTGGTTTCTCTTGTATTGTGTCACCATTAGAAGCCTCTTTTCAAGTGGAGAGGAAGCATTTTTGTTTTCATAACAAAGCCTTTCTAAAAGCAATGTCAAAGTATCCAGCTTATGCATTATGGGAAAGTGCTAATTAATGGAAACATCAAATAGTGATGTGAAAAATGTATTTAATTGTCTCTGTCATTCCGCAAAATAGATTGTTAATACATATCAATGGTATTGAACAATATCCTATAGAGACTATTTTCAAAGATTGTGAATCACTAACTGATGGTTTCTTCTGGAAATAAGTCAATTGCCATGTTTATAACAGGTTGTTTGACCATCATCGCAAGTTGTACATACTGCAGAAGAGGGGAATAGGTCACAGGTTCAAAAAGTGCCATGGTCAGCATCAGGGTCATCACTTGCAAGTGATTGATCGAATGTATTGGTACATCATCAAGTCAGGGTGGAAAGAGAGGGAGTTCTACCATCATCGAATTTTCAGTTAGTGAAACTTTTGGTGGTCCAAAAGCTTTCAAGTGGAGAGGAGTGATCCAGGAGGCTCCATTGATTCGATTGCACAAGTGTTCAAAGTGTTGTCATCAGTGTTTATGGGTGTTGTTCAGTGTCGTCGTTGCTTCGATTCAGCCTCAACAGATCGACAATGTTGGTTATGATCAGTGTTGTCAATGGCATAAACGCATCGCCCGAGTTGTCAATGATGTGTATGGGTTGTCATCATGGCAAAGTTTGGTGCCGTCGTTTGTCGATGATGTGTATTGGATAATTGTCGCATTGTGACAAAGTTGTAATCAAGATTTTATATTCTAGACCCTGAAAATCCTAAACCTACCTCTTAGTCCTATGTACTAAATCCTATGCTAAAAGCCTACACCAAAACCCTAATCCTATGTCAAGAACCTAACCTAAATCCTAAACCCAATGAACCACTATACATTTATTTTGATGTATTTAATACATTGTAATGTATTAATCAAAATACATTAAAACATTTGAATTAAATCCGAACAATCCCTAATCATCAGCGGAGACCGCGTCGGGAACTGTGGCATGTGAATAAGAAGTGAAGCCACGGTTTGTAGACCACGCAGAGACTGTAGCGGAACCGCATGATAAGCAGTGGCCATGTGAACAGCTAAGAGGTTAATTGTCGGGGTTATTAGAACCATGTCGAAAGCGCACAACAACAGTTACCATGTGAGCACCATTTGAAGGTTAGAAAAACCGCGGATTATAGACTGCGTAGTCAGCGGAGACTGCAACCGTCGGGGCTAGAGCTGTCACATGGCATGCAGCCACACAACTAGCTGGAACCACCGCCGGGATAAGACTGCCAGTTTGCCTATTCACATGCACGGTCAATCTTTCCGCACCGCCAACCTGACCGCCAACAGTCAGTGCTAATCTAAAGTCTGTTTTTGGGTTTTTAAATGATTTTGTGAGATTTTTATGCCAAATACCATGTAACTAAACCCTACGCGGCTAATTATGAAGAAAACACGAGGGAATCAAATTCCAAGAGATCAGCCTGTACATTCTGATCCAATTAGGAGAGTACGAGTGCACTTGGAGGCCTTTAAAAGGCAGTTTTGCTCATTGGAGAGGTTTTAGAGTTTTTGTATGCAGATTCTGCAAGAGAGAGTCTGTTTTGTTTTTAGTGTAACAGGAGCATCGGGATTCGGAATTGGGAACCGAGATAGGCGCTGGAAAGATGGTTCAGAGAGATTTCTGTTGATAGTAACCAGAAGTGCCTGCGTTCACATTCAGTCTGGTCAAATGTCTGTGTAATCAACCTCCTCAGATTCATTCCTAATAAAGCGGTCACCCATGTTCAAAGCGGACCCAGAGACATAGTCCATCAGGGACAAACTCCGTAAACAATATTTCTATCTGGTATAGCTGTGTATTTGCTATTTTCCATTCTGTTTTGCATCTTGATTAAGTTTTCCAATTGTTGCAAAGTCCTTCTTCTCTTCACTTCTCATGATTTCTGCACTTTCGGTTAATAATCAATTCATTAATGGCATAATCATTTCTACATTAGTTTTAATATGATCGTTTTCAGATCAGATTTGGATGGCATTGATCGGAGGGTTATCGGGCGAGGGAGAAGGAAGAGGTTTTAAACATAAGTGGGGTTGGGTAATACGAATAACGATTTTAATAATATGAGGTGGGGTCAGGATATATATAGGCGGAGGATTAAATGATCCGAGGGGGGGGGGTTAATTAAAACATTAATATAATATTTTAAAATACAACGTGATATAGGGAATGTGGGGTTTAATAGAATATGTATGCGGGTTGAGTTGAAATGATAGCGGGAGGGTTTTTTAATAGAGTGGGCCTGATATATTTTCACCTGTTTAAACTATGAGAAAGTGGGCTTTCTAGAGGAAAAATAGTTAGGAAAAGGGGAAAAGGGATTTAGGAAGGGAAAAGACTTCCAAGAGTGAAATAAGGCATTTTTAGCAAGGAGAAATGATTTCCAAGTGTGGAAATATGGTTTTTTGCTGGGGGAATGTCAAACAGATATTAGTGATTAGAGATGAACCAATTGATGCTTTCTAGTGCTTGTGAAAATAATCTTCCTACCCTTTATTTACCCTAACATTCTTTCTTCATTTATTGGGTGCATTTGAGCCTGCTGACCCTTTTATTTTCTTTTTGATAAGCAAACTAATCTACTTCTAACCTTATAAATTCCAATGGCTCAGATTAAACTGTTGAGCTCATTTTTATTCTCTACCTAACTACTAATCTGCTAAGATTAAATGGTTTAGTCAGATCTTTACCCACTAACTATCATGACATGAAATTTAAAGGCATGAATGAATCAAGATTAAACTGTTTGATCATCATGGATAATGGCATTTTGACAAGCTGCACACAATTTCATTTGCAAAAAGTAAACTAAGAGTAGTGGCATTTGAATGTGAACACTTTCATGATCTATTTTTATCTCTTTTTGGTGGGGTTCATATTTTATTTTATTTTTTATCCTTTTCTTTTAGTCATTTGATTTTTCCTTTAGGACTTACCCTCTTTACATTTTTTAATATGGGAAAAAATTTGGAGAAACACAAAGGTATGTACAATATTACAAGACTTAACATAGCTAATTCAAAATTATGATCCCTATTATTATAGGAACCTGTTGTCGCCAGCAACACCCCCCCTTGTTCATTTAAGTGTTGACCAAAATACTGAATGAACGGGGACCCTTAGTTAAATTTTTAAGAAAAAACAAGTTTTCCTTTCTTCAAAATAAGGTTACCATCGTAAGCTTAGAGAGGTCTTTCGAATATTTTTTAACCTAAGTCTACGATAAGGTAAAGGTCTTTAAAAATTGCATTGCAAAAAAGATAGGAAATGTCTTCATTCCCCTATAATATTGGTATGCGCAAGACCCCCGTGCTAAGCATAACATCGCATCGCAGTAAAGTGATGCTCATAAGGAAAAAACTCAAGATCTGCCGATCTGCGATAACACCGATCGCAAGATCGCATATCGCAGAAATAAACTGGAAATACTTGACAAACATTAAACTTCTGCGACCTGCGATGTTGCGATCACCGCGATGGTGCAATCTGCGATCTTGCGATTTGCGATTGGCGCGATTTGCGATGGCACTATCTTCGATGTTACGTAAGCAAATCATGAATCATTTAATCACGAATCCTTCGGGCGCGCCATTCAAATAAAAGCCACTTACCCTAATCTGACCCCAGATCATGCGCTTTTAATGATAATAAATAGATTAGTTGTCAGTTATTAAATGAAATGAAGACGCGTGCTTTTGTAAAGAATTATTTCACGTAAAGTGGCATATTTGATATATCTGTTGCATTTAAAACTCTCCCATCACCTTTCTTAATCAGTCATTTTCACTTCGCTCGTAATCTGCAGGAACGAAGAAGCTAAGAACATTCAAAGCCGAACACAGGAGCAAATGGGAAAGAAACATAAAGCTCAAGGCTCCGAGATGAAGGGAAAAGAGCAAATGCACCCAGAATAAACAAGAGTCATAAGGAATTGCTCTTTAACAAATGGGATGATCAAATCAGGCAGGCAGAACAGGCAGCGGAGACAGCAGCAACGCATGCAAGCATTCTTATCGACTGTGTAATTACACAGGGCCAACCTAATCGCAGAAACCACCCCGGGGTACCTACCAAATAAATCACGACTGGAGGCAGAATGGAAGCAGAAGGTGCAGGAAAAGGGAAAAGCGATCCAGGCATTGAACAGGTTAAATTGGGAGTGTTACTGGGCATACTTAGTCAAGCCACACAGTCAATGGATGACTGTGAAATGCATCATAAACTCAGCCGAGAAAGTAGTGCCAGCTCTCATAGATTCTGTTTTCGTAGCCCAGCTCAGCGCACAAGTCGGCCAACCGACTCTTCTCAAGTCCATGATGAACACTTGCAGTTTTAAGGACCAAATTCAGAAGTAGCTTATTTTTAGAAGTTTGTTGTTTCTTTTTATTTAGATTGGACAAAGGACGGTCATTTGAAAACCGTATCCTAAAATTTTGTAAAAACACTATTATTAGAATTAGGAAGTAGTATTTTAACCATTCTCATGCATTTAGAGAAGGGTCCAGAGATTTGTCAAAAAACTTATCCTCGGAACATGCACTTCTGCACCCTCAGAGGAGGTTATGATGAATGGATGGATCGAGATTTATTTTTATTTGCATTTTGATATCTGCTACTGATGTTGCACTTTTGTACTCTTAGTAGATGTTAGAACAAGTAGAGATAGATCGTTTTTGCTTGAAGTTTGTGAGTAGGATCAGTCATAATGGTACTTTTATCTCTTGGCAATTTCTGCTTATATTCTTTAAGTGATTTATAGTTTTCAGTTGTTTATATGTTATTGCATGAATGTATGGGTTACCATTTGGCACTTCTGTACGGTGGAGTCGTATTGTTTATTTCTGACATATGAATAGCTTATTATGCGATATGCTGTTCACAACTGTTTTGCCTAACTTCTTATGCAAAATGGTTTATCTTGAATGATTTCTATTCTTATGATAGCTGAATGATCTTTATTACCAGTTATTGTTTGAAATCTCTTTAGATCGCATAATAGAAGATATACATCCCGGGTTAGCGTAGATCATATGTGTTGTTTCTCATTAGATTACAATAGCATAGAGTTAGTTTAAAGAATCTGAATTAGATTAGCTTTAAAGTACTCTTAGATCAGCATTTTTCAACTCTACACACACACACACCCCCAGATCGGGAAACTGGTCCCGTTATCCCCAGTCGGACCCGCTATACCAAATGGATAAGGAGCTTCCAACCAAGGTCTAGACCGGGTGGGTATCCCCCTTGTTGTCGACCCGATTTTCGGGGCTTCAACAGAACCTAACTATAGTAAGTCAAACATTCAAATGTCCTTGCTCATTGAACTTTTGTTATCTTCTCATGTCTTTAGGACTAACATCCTTCAAGTGTACTTCTGATTTTATGCACAAAGCTTCACTCTTGTGTCTTATAGGCACAGTCACACCTATAGGCCTTCCTACGAGTGATGGAAGGATACAATTACACCCTTGAGCTCAATTCTGTGCAGTTGAGAGGCCACAATTGCACCAATAAGCCTGCTTCCATGTGACTGAGGCTTAGAGTAAGGGAAAACTCTCTCTCCTCAGAATAGAACTTGTTGTAGACCAACCATATGAAATATTTGATCTAGGTGGATATTGGTGGCCACCCATCTATTCCACCTAGACCCCTTAGTCGTTTCATCTATTTCCTTGTCCATTTCAACATTTACTATTTTTAGCATTTTTTCGGGTCCTGAATTTTCAGAGCAGTTTTGACACCATAAACTACGTTTTTTGGGGTTTGCAAGCTATGGGCTTGGAGCGAAACCTATACTACTCAGCGAGACCTTTCCAACAAGGTATCATACATGCCAATTAGAGATATTACGACCAAGTTACGACCCTGGGAAGTTGGATGCCCAACCATCCCTGATGGGGCCCACAAACTCTTGGTGTTACATCTCCTAGGGTTAAGGTTTTGGTTGTTTAGGGTTTTCTCATGTTTTCCAATAATAAATAGGCCCTTGACCCTCATTGTAACATAGCTTAGAGGCATGTAGCTGTCACATCTCTTCTCAGAGATAAGCTACCATCACCCAAGCTATCTTATTTCTATTCTGTTTGTAAGCATAGTTCAATATTTTTATATTCATGAAATGAAGTGTTTTTCTACTACACCTCTGCGTTTATGATTATATCTGTAAGCTCTTGCATGCTTGTTTAATTTTGGATCAATATTTGTCCATTCATGTCCAGAAACCATACTTCAATGGTAAATATTATTGTATACACTTAATGCAAATGACAATAGAAGTAGGAATCTTATGAATAGATTCTCCCTCTGAATGGGAGCCACTTTAGTCATCATTATTAAAAGCATCAACTTGACTATCATAATATTTTCATGCATCAATATAACTGTTATATCATGAAGTCAAGCTATAACATGTCACTATCAATTGCTTATGCATCAAACTTTCATCAAGAGTTAGAGTCATATGATTAGGGCAGCTGATAGGTGTGACATCATACTTCAAATATCATGAACACAATATCACTTAAGTAGCTTAATCCATCAAATCGAGTCATCTAGATTTGTTGAGATTGCAACAAGATGATGGAGCTTAGTGAAAAGAGTCGCCTTCAATAAGTGGGCCCGCAGGCAAATTATGGCGCAAAGTCTATTTTTAGATTATGTCTATTTTTAGACATATGGATCATGTCTATGAGTTGCAGGATGCTGTTTATGGATGATTGGTCAAGTTGGAAAAAATAGATGGACTTTTATTTTTAGACAACAACGGTGACACTGTCAAGTCTAATTATAGAGCAGTCAAATATTATTAGCTTATAATAATATTTAGACTATCAACTTTATCTTATTCTCTTGGAGCACTTCAGTTTGAGCTACAGATGTGGCACATGAGCTGTCAGAAGGAAATACGCTTTTCTTATGAGTCAGTTGAGTTGTTGCATGCATGACTTCAGTTAGAACTCAGTCAGTTGAGTTTGGTGGAGTTGATTGTGGAGTTGATGGAGTTGTGTTCAGTTTGACTTGGTTAAACTAGTTGTAATTAGTCTAACTGCAAATAGACTAATGATGAGTTGTTAAACTAATTATTAACTCATAATGCAACTAAATAATACATCAGTTAACTCAGTTGCATGTCAGTGCATGTTCAGTTCAGCAGGGACCGGTGTTAGAGGATCAGATTGCTATTAGTTGTGACTATAGTTGTGCATGAGGATTTGCACAATCCATGAGATTGAGTTATGCCAATGAGAATTGGCCAATACCAAGTGATTATAGCCTCTGCTCACGTGATTCCCAATGTGAGTGATTCTTTTGAGGTAAATACGAGTTTGATTCAACCATTCTCATCCAGTCTTGTGCAGGTATTGAGCAGTGGAGGCAGGCAAGCAGTGGAACAGATTTGGAGATCAGATCTGAGTTGTATTGTGTGTAACAGGTGGAGATGGTGCTGGATACTTGTGAGAAGTATTGACTATTGTAATGTTACATGTTCTCAATCATTAATATACAGATAGTGTGGGGTTTTCAGCTGTAAGCTTTCCCCGGGTTACATACTATGTTAATGTGTGCATGCTCTTGATGTTTTATTGTTATTGATGCTGCTATATTCATGATCAATGTAGAGGAGCTTATGTATTGTGTATGTATTCCACAATAGTACATGATCAGGATAATCTCCATTGAATATCTGTTTATTATTCAAAATTTCTACAAATGATTGATCAACGGTATATCCATCTTGAGGTTTTTCTCTCGCTTGAGCCAATTCTCGTGTTCTCTTTCTTGAATTGTCTCCTACATTTATCATTCATGTTCATTCTTAGTTACAATCATGTAATAACGTTTTAGGTGATTTCATAAGGAAATAGATTGAATTGAAATCAAGCTAAGATGAAGTAACTATTCTAAGCAAACAACACGTTAATACAAAAATTAACACTAATCCCATAAATTTGGTCGATTACTCCTTATCTAGTTTCTTTGATGTAACCATTAATTTGTGTGAAAAACCATTTAATAAACAATTTCCTCACCAGAAGAGGGAGGAAAATAACATGGTACCCCTCAAAAATTGTTTTAGGAAGCAAGGCCACCTATCTAGGATATGTACAAAGTCATTACCATGAAGAGAATCCACACTAAGGTGGATAAAATGCACACCAATTGGTATTGGGGAAACAATGAAGAATGTCATTGAGCACTTGTTACAAACTCAGAGGGCCTACTAAAATCATGAGAGATAGATGATGTATATGATTAGTAGCCATAAAATCCTTGGAGCACAAGTACAAGGAAGAAAAACATGGATTTAATCTATCAAGGATTGGATTTACTTCATCTAGTAGCCATTCATCAGAATTTAGGAATCTTTAATATAATGACTACATGCGTGATGTCGCACATCCACATATATACATATATCTCTAAGCATCATTTCTGCATTTTTTTGTTGGGTGTGTGTTATATTATTTCCATGAATATCCCCATGAGCGAAGCCATGGGGTTAGGGGGGGTAGCCAACCCCCCTTCATTGCACCGGGTGGAGCGCCCTAGGATATTTTTTTTTACCATATATTAGGTGCAAGGACCTACCTATGGTTTTGTGCATGTGTTTTTCACATGGTTTCAGGCATGATGGTTTTCTTCCCATCGTATCTTGTAGATATGGTCAAGGGAAATATGGTCATGTCCTAATATAATATTAATGGATTAGGGTTTATGGATGCTTCAAAATGTATAAAAATGTATTGTAAAATTGAAAGGAATATAATTAAAAATCAACCTAGTAGTCCTAGTTTTGGGATCCAGGGGAGATATATGTGTATTTGCTTTTTGTTTGTCACCATTGTATATTTTATGTTTTTTAATAATTCATTTGCAATTAATTTATGTACAGGGTTAGAACCTACATTTGGTATCAACATTGTTTCAACTTCAAGGGGACTCCTTTTCTGCTAAGGGGTTTTTCTTGTGCTTATGGTATAGCCTATTTAGTGGGATATCTATGGGATCGATTCTTGTGATGAAAAAAGATGGCGAGTAGTGGAAATATAGAGATCGAAAAATTTAATGGCGAGAGTTTTGAGTTGTGTAAACTCAAGATGGAGGATCTGTTGGTGGATAAAAAATAGCGGATAGTGGTAGATCTGGGTACTAAACAAATGACAATGTCCGATGAAGACTAGAAGAAGTTGGATCATAAAGAAAAGAGCACAATATAGTTGTGTATCTCATATTTAGTATTGTTGAACATATTATGGGAAGCTTTGGTGAATGCTTTTTGGGATAAGTTATGGACTTTGTACTAATATATGTCTCTGGTGAATAAAGTATTCCTACGTAAAAAGTTCCATAACCTAAGGATGAAGGATGGACACTCAGTGACAGAGCATCTGAGAGTCTTTAATATTGTGGTAAGCCACTTGTTATCTATTGGTATTAAAATATCAGATGAAGATAAGTTCATGAGTTTTTTGTGTTCTCTATGATATTTGTGGGATAGTCTGTTTATTGCAATAAGTAGCAATATAACTACCTTGCAGTTTGATGAAATATTCTCATCCATGTTGTCAGAGGAGATGAGATAGAAAAATATGGAAGTTTAGAATGGTGATTCCTTGTCTGTATGAGGATGGTCCCAAAACAAAACCAAAATTTAGTCCTCAAGTGGGATATATAAATTTATACAGAGATCTAAATCTTGAGGAAAACCTATAAAGGTGTGCTGGAAATGAGGAAAGGAATGAAACATAAAAAAGGACTATAAATCTAAAGCTCCTGAGAAAGGAAAGAGATTTGATCAACCACCTCAGATGAATGTGGGGATGTGTACTTGGCTTCTTTTTCAAGTACACATGTAGATCATGAGACATGGTTGATTAAATTAGGTGCATCCTTTAACTTCACTCCCCACGGGGAGTGGTTATGCGAGTATGAGAAATATGCTAGTGGTGATATATTCTTGGGGGATGATAGGAAGGCTAGAATTTTTAGACATAGAAAATTCAAGATGACGTTGCAAGGTGGAAGGATTAGAAGACTTCCGGCTGTTCTGCATATTCTTGCATTGGCCAAAAATTTGATTTCTATAGGAATGATGGAAAATTTAGGTGCAAAACCAATGCTCAAGGAACATACCTACAATATGGTTGGGGGAGCACTCCTAGTGATGCGAGGAGTTTATATTGAAACTTTGTACAAGATTCTAGGTAGCATGATTATTTATGGATGCAACAGTTCTATGGTTCTTGAAAGTGGGGCAGAAAATCTACTGGCCTCTAGAGAAATGGCCATGCTATGGCATCAAAGGCTCGGACATATTAGAGAGAAGGGCCTTTGAATACTTCATTGTAATGGTATAGTAGAAGGTATGTCTAATTTCTCTTTGGATTTCAATTTTTTTGAACATTGTCTATATGGGACGTAGAATCAAGTGAGTTTCCCCTCTGTCGCTAAGAGGGAGAAAGAGATAGAAGAGGTTGTATACAATGACGTGTTTTGACTTATGTCGATAACATAATTGGGTAAGTCTGTGTACTATGTATCATTTATAGATGAATTATCATGGAATACCATGAAGTACTACCAAAGAGACCTAAGAAGACAGAGTTTGAGCTAAAGGAGGAATAATAAAACTCTATAGTAGAAGAGGAATCAAAAGATGAAGACCCACAAACTCTAGCTATGAGAAGATCAATTCAAGAAAGAGGGTAGCGAGAAAGGTATAGTCCAATTGCTTTTTTCTCAAAATTTTATTTATCTATTAGTGATGATGATCTGAGAATTGTGAGGGAGGCAGTAGATTCAAAGGATGGAAAACTCTAGGAAGAGGCCATGGTTAATGAAATGACATATTTGGAGAAAAAAGAGGCTTGGGATCTAGTGGAGTTTCTACCTAGAAGGAAAACCATTAGAAGCAAATGGGTATTTAAGAAGAAGATGAATGCAGAAGGCAAGGTGGAGAAATAAAATCCTCGTTTGGTATTAAAAGGTTATTATTATGTGTCAGGATTTGATTTTGGTGATACTTTTCTTCATGTAACCAAGGTAGCTTCTATTACTTTTATCTGTTGTTGCTTCTTTTGATTTTGAGGTAGAACAGATGGATGTGAAGACAACATTTCTTCATGGGGACATGGAAGAAGATATCGACATGAAGAAACATGAATGCTTTGTGTTGAAGGGAAAGAAAGAATGGTATACTAGATAAAAATGTCTATGTATGCGTTAAAACCATCACCAAGGATGTGGTATTAGAAATTTGATACATTTATACAAGGACATGGCTTCACCAGAAAAAAAGTGGATCACTACATGTATTTTAAACTACTTGGTGAGTTTGTTCTCTATTTAGTCTTGTATGTCGATGATATGTTTTTGATTGGAAATAACAAAGAAAATTTCCAAGAATTTAAGATCTAATTGTCCTCCAAATTTTACGTTAAATATCTTGGTGCTACAAACTATATTTTGGGCATGGAAATTAAATGAGATCAGGCAAAGAGGAAGCTATGGTTAAATTGGAGGAATTATGTTGAGAAAATACTACAGAGGTTTTGATATGGAGGATAGTAAATTGTTGAAGGTTCCTATTCATGTAGGTGTAAAGTTAACTATTGAGCAATGTCCCAAGGCACTAGAAGAGGAAGAGGACATGTCCCGTGTTCCATACATAATCGCAATTGGTAGCCTAATCTATGAAATGATATGTACTAAACTAGACATTACACATGCACTAGGATTATTGAGCAGGTTTATGTTAAAATCAAAGAAGAAACAATAGACAACAATTAAGCAAGTTTTTAGGTATTTGCATGGCACTAGTGATTATGGTCTTTGTTACCAAGGAAGATTTGGATTCGACAAACTTTTGGACATCTGTGGCTTTTTTCATAAAGATTGGGTTGGATATATGGATAAAAGAAGATCTACAATTTGGGTATGTGTTTAACCTATTTGTATGTGCAGTCAATTGGATGAGTAAGAGATAGTTTGTAGTGGCACTTTCAACTATAGAGGCAGAATACATGACAGACACTCATGCAAGCAAGGAAGTAGTTTGGTTGTAGAGGTTGTGTTCAAGTATGGGGTTAGTAAAGCGAACTATAAGGATATACTGTGACAACCGATGTGTAATTTTCTTGTAAAATTCAAAGAGAAAGCACATTGATGTTCAGTATCACTTTTTAAGGGATATGGTTTAGGAAAAAAAGGTGGTGCTGGTAAAGGTGGACGCTCCGAATAATACTACAAATGCATTGACAAAGTCTCTGAGCACTCAGAAGTTCTCTTGGTGTAGAGAAATAGTGGGATTTGTAGGGCTAGACAAATGAGTAAGCTCTCTTATGCCCCCTTGTGTGGAAAAGAAAATAAAAAGTGGGATAATGTTGGGTGTGTTTTATATTCTTTCCATGACTAGTGGCATGCGTGAAGCTAGCTGAGCAACGAGCCCTAGCTTCGTTGTACTCAGTGCAAAAAATGGGTTACACGGGGGGTGTGAGGCCCCCCTATTGGGGTTTTGAGTGAGGTAGTAGCCCCACTTTATTGGGTCTAGGGTAGCACCCCGAGAAATTACTTTTTTGGACCCTATATTAGGTGGGTAGACCTATCTATGGTTTTGTGCATCTGTTTTGCACATAGTTTTAGGCATGATGGTTTTCTTCACATGGTATCTGTTATCACTCAGGTTGTTCCCTAACTCCTGAAGGGAATACAGGCGAGGTAACCACTAACCAATCTTTTAGCTGCAGGTCCTAGCCTACCTACAACCAGAGAGGGCTACCTCTTTGTAATTTAGCCTTGTTTTGGAGTATTTTAGGCTAGTTATGATGAACAGGGTTTTGATTTAAGTTTGTTGGATGGTGATTTCAAACAGAGATGGGGTGCAAGTATAAAACAATTTATTCCATTGGGCAATGGAGTCAATGAAAGTGAACCACTGACAATGTTTTCTCTGATAAAAGGAATTGCTACAGAGCAAGGTAATCAATCTAGGGACAATTTTAAAATCAAGAAATTGATGGAGTGGGTCAGGGAATGAGAGGCAATTAAGAATCTTTCATTATGCTGGCAGAGGGAAGGTGGTTGAATATTATCTAGGAGCAGTTAAGAATTCCTAAGTAGTATTCAAAATGAAAGAATTAGTGAAAACGGGAGAAACTAAGAATTCCTATTTATGACTAATTCTGAAGAAAAAATAGTTAACACAGAGTGTATTTAAACAAATTCTGGGCTATTCTTTTCCTCTGTTACTAAGATTATGAAACATATATGAAATTTGCAAACACAGAAAGCACAAATGTAGGTTAGAGCAACTTATTGATCCATAGAAAAACACATGAATTCTGTAGCAGGTCCCAGAACATCAAATCCACCTTCAGATGGTCCAGAAATAGTGAACTTCAATAGCCATTTGTATTAAAGAGTCTCAAAATTTACAGCGTAGTCCAGAGATAAAATCACCAACCCTTAATACATTCTATGGGGAGGTATTTATACAAAAATGAGATACAAAATATCTTGCAGATAAGACTTCATGTAATAACTTTCTTTACCAACTCTTCAAAAGAAGTAAATGAGGGAAATAAATGCTACAGTAATTGTTGGTGTGCATAGTTGTCCAATTTGTTAGAGATATTTGAATTTTTGGACTGAATGAGACGGAAAGAGCCGCGTCTTTAATCTACGGGTCCTGCATTTGCTGTCTTGCTATCCATACTTGGTCTTTTATTAATGAGATGCAATCATAATTTGACCCTTTCCTTCTGTTGTTTTTACTGTTTGACAGGTGGCCCGTGTATCCAAATTTGCTGACCTGTAGCTCATCAAAAGTTTGTAGCTGATCAAAAGGGAACATAAATCAAATTACCTGGGTAGAATTTCCAGCATTGCTTGCCACCAATCCTCTGGAGGTAGCTGATGTCTTCGTATCTTTATGAGTGTTTCATCAGCTTCAGTGTATCTATAAAAGTTGGGCTGGACCTCAAACAGGTGATTTATCTCATGTTCAATGTAAAATAGATTCTCTAACTTGTCATAAAGAGTCTATCCAGAGGGAGGCCCTATTTCTTCTAAGGTACTTGAGGATGTTGTAATCTGATTGGAAACATAGTTATTCATTCTGGTAGTACACTATTCACAGGTAAGTAGTTTTCCAACGCTAGTCAATAGGCCGGGTAATCCTCTGCTCTACAATGTTGTCATTTTTAGCTTGAAGTCATTCATTTCTGCTTGCATTTGCTGGCACTTTCTGTCTAGAGTCTACACAAAATTTCTCAAGGTAAGCACCTTTTTTGCTGTCAAAATAGTATCTGTCCTACTACTGATGTCTAATGTTGCCAACTCCTCTTTGATATGAGTGTTCAGGAAGTGAATCATTTTATTGGCCTCCTCAGGCATCTTTCCCAATGCTACTCTAGCCCTTTGAGTCTCAAATTGAGCTAGGCCTATCAATTCTATTTGTTCATGTATGGCCTGAATCGATCGCCATTGGCCAATTTTGGCGCACAAAATCTTCTTGATTTCAGCTAAAGTTTTGTCTAAGGTAAGCTCTTTCTCTAAGGCCATTATTTTTTTGTCCAAGGCTTTTATTTCTCTTTGTTTCTCAACCACTGTCATCTTGGACTTGTCATAGCTTGCCTCCAGCTTGGCCAAATTTTCTCTGGCCTCTTTCACCTCTGTCACCTAAACTTCTAGCTCTTTGACCGCTTTCATCATTTCTTCCATACTCATGCTAGATTCTAGTGCTGTTGTTGCTCCTGCTACTACTGCAACATCTGTAGTTGATGTAGTTGTTGTGGATGCTGAAATGACAGGAGGGATTACTGCTGCTTGTGTGGGAGGAACAGTGACAACAATTGGAGTTGTTTGAGGTGGCTGGGAGGTCGACTCTCCCTTCTTTCCTTGCAATGCTTTCTCCAACTCTTCCTCCATCTAAATTATCCTTTGATTCATCCTCATGAGCAGATCCATTGTATCTTCACCTTCTTTCTCTTGCACAAGTTATGCAGTTTGAGGGTGCATAGTTGTAGGCAGCCTCAATGTTTTTTTGAGTGCAGCCATATCTTCCTCTTTTTTCTTTATGAGGGCCTAGATGCCTTTAGCGCCCTTTTTAGGATCACTAGTTCCACAATCATTTCCTCCAATGTATGTATTCTGTTATTTTTGGCTAAGGAAGAAATTCTCTCCAAATCCAACTGAGCGTTTGTATTTTTCAATGATTCCTTTAGTTGATGGGCTAGCATAGTCTTGTCTGCTAGAGTTGCATAGACCATTTCCCCTGTTTGCTTGTGTAGCTCTACTTGGTCCATTGGGTCCTTGGCAAGGACCTCTAAGTTTGTCCTTATGTAATCTACAGTTGTTTTTGCTTGTCGTATCTTCGGCTTAAAATGACTTAAGATCATTTCCTCTTCCTTAAAGTCATAGGCTACCATTAATCTCTGCTATTTGGAGGGTGTTGCCTTGAGGAATTGATCATACAATTGTACTCTTAACAACTCATTTTGAGCCTTGATTTCCATGAAAGTTCCTTTAATCCCAGGTGCTTGTTTTCTTTGCTGTCTTGAGGAGGACACCCCCATACCATGCTGCCTCCCTTGCTTTTGCTAGAATGAGCTGGTAGGTGTTTGCTAGCTAGTTTCTCTTGTAGAAATTTTGAATAATTTAACACATATTCAACAGAGATTATCCTGATCATGTACTATTGCGGAAAACATACCCAATACATAAGCTCCTCTACGTTGATCATCAATATAGCAGCATCAATAACAATAAAACATCAAGAGCATTCACACATTAACACAGTATGTATCCCGAGGAAAGCATCTCGCTAAAAACCCCAAGTATCTGTATATTAATGATTGAGTCATGTAACATTACACAGCATAATACTTCTCACAATTATCTCCACCTCTGTTACACACAATACAGCTCAGATCTGAATCAATCACTGGCTCAAATCTCCTTCGCTGCTCAATACCTGCTCAAGAACTGATGATAATTCCAAGGCAACCACGTATTTACTTGGCTAAATCACGTGATCAAAAGCTACAATGTGGGCAAATACGTGAGCAAACTCATTGGCATACTCAATCCCTTGATTGTGCAAGATCTGATGCACAACTATAGTCACAAATGATAGCAATCTGATTCTCTAACACCTGTCCCTGCTGAACTGAACATGCACTGACATGCAACTGAGTTAACTGATGTATTCATTAGTTGTATTATGAGTTAATAACTTGTGAATTAATTAATAACTAATTTACCCAACTCATCTCTAGTCTATTTGCCAGTTAGACTAAATACAACCAGTTTAACAAAGCTAAACTGAACACAACTCCATCAACTGCACCTCCAGTCCACTAAACTCAACTCACTTGAGTTCTAACTGAAGTCCTGCATGCAAATATTAGTCATTCCATAGGTAACCACGTATTTCCTTCTGGGATCTGCATGTACCACATCCGTAGCTCATCCTGAAGTGCTCCAAGAGAATAAGACAAGGTTTATAGTCTAAATATTATTATGAGCTAATAATTTTTTACTGTTCTATATTTAGACTGAGCAGTCACTCCGTTGTGGTGTCACTCCGCTGTGGTATAAAAATAGAAGTCCATCTATTTTTTCCAACTTGATCAATCATCCATAAACAGCAACCTGCAATCCATAGACATGATCCATATGTCTAAAAATAGACTTGCGCCAAAAATAGCCTGCAGGCCCACTTAGTGAAGGCGACTCTTTTCACTAAGCTCCATCATCTTGTTGCAATCTCAACACTCCCTCTCGACAAGATATCGATTATCAGCAACCCCTATCCTGCCTCGGTGGTACTCGAATTTGCTCCTAGTGAGAGCCTTCGTCAGGATATCAGCATCCTAATCCTCCGTTGGAATGTACGAAAGTAACATGATCCTCCGTTGCACACAATCTCTAATATGATGGTACCTGATGCCCTTGCTGCCATATACTCGGCCTGTTGAGCTCCCTGCCCAATCTGCATCCATGAAGCCACAGAGCTTCACCTCATCCAATCCATATCCCGATGTGTCTTTCTTGAGCCTACACACATGCGACTCCACCAACTGTTGGTAACCAGTGGCATCCACTACCTCCGCTGAAGTAGCATCCTCCTTCCTCCAACCTCCAGGAAGGAACATAGTCTTCACATCCAAATGTGCCATCCCATCTGTGCCTCTTTGTAGATCCATCTCGAACCTACCACTGATTTCCCTTCCGGTCTAGGAACAATCTCCCATGCACTGTTTCTGACAATAGAATCATACTCTTCCACCATGGCGTCTACCCATGCGGGATCCTCCACATCTTCCTCGAAAGAGGATGGCCCAGTCACAACACACTTGCTCATAAGAGCCATGTATCCAGTGTAGTGATCAGGTGACTGTCTCTGCCTGCGTTGGGCTGTAGTTGGTCCTACAACTTTCTCTGCATCTTGAGCCAGTCGCTCAGCTTCTGTCAAGCGCTTTCGCCCTCTGATGGTTGGCGCTGCATGAGTGGTCTCTTCCACTCCATGAACCTCGTCCTGTGGCTGATCCACGTCCTGAAGCTCATCCTTAGGAACTAATAGCTCCTCATCTGCATGCAAGTGTAGCTCCCTCTCAAGCGAACACTTCATGGCTTTCTCCTCCTGAAATTTTATTTCCCGTCGCACAACAGTTTTACCACTGTCTGGAAAATACACATGATAGTTGTGGGGCATATCAGTGTACCCCACAAATATCCCAACCTCTGCAGTCAGCTCCAACTTTCTGGCATCCTTCGTCACATGCATGTAAATGTTAGCACCAATAATCCTCAAATGAGAAAGATCAGGCTTCTTACCAGAATAAGTCTCCTCAGGTGTACTCATGCCAACTATCCTATGAGGACAACGGTTTTGCACATAAACTGCTGTATTGCATGCTTCCACCCACAAGTGAAGGGGTAGGTCCTGATCATGCAAAATTTCCCGTGCAACACCCACAATCGTTCTGTTCTTCCGCTCAGCTACCCCATTCTGCTGTGGGTTATGGGGAGCTATGAGCTCTCTACGAATCCCTTCTGCCTTGCAGAAATCCTTGAACTCGTCCGAGATGTATTCACCACCATTATCACTCCTAAGAGCCTTCACCTTCTTCCCCGACTCCTTCTCGACCAGTGCTTTGAATTCACAGAACTTTGAATATGTCTCACTCTTCTTCTGCATCAAGAAGATCCAGCACTTACGAGAGAAATCATCAACAAAAATCACATAATACCTGTGTTTTGCTGTCGAAGCAACTGAGAAAGGTCCACACACGTCTGTGTGAATTCTTTCAAGGATCGTCATGGCGCGACTATCCTTCTCGTGAAAGGTGGCTTTCACAAACTTCCCCAAAGTACACCCCTTGCATTGATCTGACTGCACAAGTGTGCCTTTAGGAAGCCCTGTAGTGATCTGCTGCAGTATCTTCAAGGCTCCATGGTGAAGGTGACCCAATCTCCTGTGCCACAACTCGCATCATCCCAGCTCACCAATCCTTCTGCCTTGCCTGCCATTGCTGTGCCCATCTACATGCAATTGATAAAGGTTCTTGACTCAAACCCCTAACTTCCGGGTTTCTCCAGTTGTCTTACTGTGCAGGAAAGCCTTTCCCTTGCTGAAGACAACATCATATCCCTTGTCTTCTAACATCGCCACAGACATAAGATTCTTCTTCAATCCTGGAACATGCATCACTTCCTTCAATATGAAGGGTTTACCAGACTCCCTCTCAAAGGAAATGGTACCGATACCGGTCGCACTGTATCTACCATCATGGCCCATCTCGATGTGCACTCCAAGATCTTTCTCATCCAGATCAGTAAACAATTCTCGATCTCTTATCATGTGAAAAGACGCACCACTGTCCAAGAACCATACTGATCCCATCACACTTGATACCAAGCATGCGATCAATGAAAAATCTAGCTCAAACTACAAGGCTAAGGCCTTTCCCGCTGCAGATCCAGCAGCTTGCTTATTTTTCTTCTTCTACGGACAATTTGTGGCATAGTGTATGTGCTAATGACAGTGAAAGCACTTCACCTTGGACATGTCCTGCTTCTTGCCTTTCACACTGGAATGAGAAGCTTTCTTTTTCTTCCCCTTCTTTGCTTTGGCAGCGAAAGCACAATTTTCTTCATCAGATGCCTTTGATGAAGATTCATCCCTGGTATTTCGCCTGATCTCCTCTTGCACAAGATCCGACCAAAGTCTCTCCCATTCTGGCAATTTCTCCCGACCATTGACATAGTACTGATAGGAATGCCAACTCTTCGGAAGACCAAGTAGAGCCAAGCTCACCAATTCCTCATCATCGATAGTCACCCCCACACTTCCCAGCTCATCCTAGCATTGGGTGAACTTCGTGAGATACTTGGGCATATTGTTGCCTTTCTCACATTTTATGTTTCTGAGTTTATCCTTGAGCACCAACTTCCTCTGGTCGCTCTTGCTTTGGAATAGATCTGTCAACGCTTTCCACATCAAGTATGGAGAAGCATTTCCATGGAGGTTGGACACAATGTGATCCCTCATGCCCTCCAACAGAATCCTTCGACATTTTGTGATCTTCTTTTGCCAAGCATCAGCTTGAGTAGCATCAGTAGGCTTTGGGATATTCGTATCTATGAACTCCTTCAGCCCATTATCATCCAATACTGCTTCCATCATGTCCTTCCATGCAATATAGTTTGAGCTGCCCTCAAGAGCATACTCCAATCGCAATCCGTTGAAAGACATTGCTGTGTTGTCACCAAGAAAATACTGCTACAAATTCGAATTCCACCAGCAACCCAACCGCCTCGGATCTAAGATTCGTGAGAACACAATATTTCTCGTACAGAGATTGACTGTATGGGCTTTGACCAGATATTTCACCTTCCAAAGGAAGGATGAATCCAAAGGCTACCTGGCCCGATTACAGGCTCTGCCTAGAGAAACAGAATGAAAACACTTCCTGAATAGTAGATCTGATGATCAACAGCTCCGATACCATGTAGAAATTTTGAATAATTTAACACATATTCAACAGAGATTATCCTGATCATGTACTATTGCGGAAAACATACACAATACATAAGCTCCTCTACGTTGATCATCAATATAGCAGCATCAATAACAATAAAACATCAAGAGCATTCACACATTAACACAGTATGTATCCCGGGGAAAGCATCTCGCTAAAAACCCCAACTATCTGTATATTAATGATTGAGTCATGTAACATTACACAGCATAATACTTCTCACAAGTATCTCCACCTCTGTTACACACAATACAGCTCAGATCTGAATCAATCACTGGCTCAAATCTCCTTCGCTGCTTGCCTGCCTCCGCTGCTCAATACCTGCTCAAGAACTGATGATAATTCCAAGGCAACCACGTATTTACTTGGAAAAATCACGTGAACACAAGCTACAATGTGGGAAAATACGTGGGCAAACTCATTGGCATACTCAATCCCTTGATTGTGCAAGATCTGATGCACAACTATAGTCACA
Organism: Pinus taeda; assembly: GCA_000404065.3. NCBI lineage: Eukaryota > Viridiplantae > Streptophyta > Pinopsida > Pinales > Pinaceae > Pinus > Pinus taeda. The sequence continues at coordinate 213,430 of APFE030930434.1, forward strand.
ACTGATAGCAATCTGATTCTCTAACACCTGTCCCTGCTGAACTGAACATGCACTGACATGCAACTGAGTTAACTGATGTATTCATTAGTTGTATTATGAGTTAATAACTTGTGAATTAATTAATAACTAATTCACCCAACTCATCTCTAGTCTATTCGCCAGTTAGACTAAATACAACCAGTTTAACAAAGCTAAACTGAACACAACTCCATCAACTGCACCTCCAGTCCACTAAACTCAACTCACTTGAGTTCTAACTGAAGTCCTGCATGCAAATATTAGTCATCCCATAGGTAACCACGTATTTCCTTCTGGGATCTGCATGTACCACATCCGTAGCTCATCCTGAAGTGCTCCAAGAGAATAAGACAAAGTTTATAGTCTAAATATTATTATGAGCTAATAATATTTGACTGTTCTATATTTAGACTGAGCAGTCTCTCCGCTGTGGTCTAAAAATAGAAGTCCATCTATTTTTTCCAACTTGATCAATCATCCATAAACAGTAACCTGCAATCCATAGACATGATCCATATG
>APFE030930439.1:0-34216 GCA_000404065.3 Pinus taeda
AAAATGTACAACGGTAAAGAAACACACTTTACCTAACTCTAACCTAACTCTATACTAGACCAAGTTGAACTTAACTATTCCTATGTGTCGGAATATCCTAACAAAAACAAAGGCAGTGAACAGAATGGTGGCACATCTTCTCAGAGGCTATTGCAACAAGCATCCTAAGTTGTGGGATGAATCCTTACATTATGTCCAAGGAAACGTTTAGGGGCTAATATTCGCATATGGGCTAATTTTCCATGCTTTTTCCAAAAAAAAAAATCATTATTTTCCATTTTTTATAAATATGATTCGCCCAAATTTTATATGTTAGAATTATTTTAATTTAAAAATCACAAAAAAATTATAGAGACTATATAAAATCATTAGAAATTTGATTTTTTTTTTTTTTACAAAAAATATCACCAAACATTTTATACTTTGCATAATAAGGCATGGTAAGATTCGCCAAGGTTTTTGAACTTTCATAAAAAATTTCATCCTTAAAATTTTCCTCGATTATGTCCAACATCCTTATAACTAAGCCTTGCATTCTTCTATAGGTATATATCCTTTTGAAACATGTTTTGGGTACTTTCCAAAATCACCAATGGATTTCATGTTTGGTGAAGAAGCTAAGGAGGATGGACATGGAGATGCCAACAAAGAAATTAAGTTCATTCAAAGAATCCAAATGATTCATGAAGCAGTGTAGGATAAATTGGAGAAAAGTCAGGCCAAGTACAAAATGTGCCATGACAAGCATCAGGTGGATCATCACTTCCCGGTTGGTGATCAAGTATGGCTACACATTAGCAAAAAAAGGATGAAAGGTGAAGGTAAAAATTTGAAACCTATCCCATATGGTCCATTTAATATTTTTGAAAATATTGGGCACAATGCATTCCAGTTAAATTTGCCTCCATATATGCACATATATTCAGTTGTAAATGTTGAAAATTTGAAGTTGTATGAACCTCCTATGATCATGGATCTAGAGGAAATTGCTCAAATTCCAACTGTAGATGATTTTGTACCTAAATGTATGACTGAGTTACAAGAAGATACCATCTTGGATAGAAAAGTCCGCACTTCCAGGCATGGAGATGTTGTGTATTTTTGAGTGGGACTCAAAGGCATGAATCCAAGAAAAGCAAGGTGAATGGAAATTGGAAGGGTGAGGGAGTTGTACCGTCACCTCATGTCTACTTAAAACCAGAGTTTTGGTGGTCCAAAATATTCTAGTGGAGATGAATGATCTAGGAGGATCCTTGAAATGATGAAAGTTAAAAAGTCTCATATGCTTGCAAAAAAAAATGCCAAGTCGAAGAGCTCGTCGTGATGATTTTGACAATATATTCGGTTTCAAAAATAGTCTCTGTATGAGTGAGAAAATGTTTTATGAAGTTATTCTCAAATAGGCAAAAAAAGGGGCCTTTTCAGGCCAAGTGGTAGTCGCTCAGAGCGACACGTGGAAGTCAACTGAGGTCAAAGTCAATGAAGGTAGTCAAATTCAACAAAGATCGAATTGGCATGGGTCGGGGTTGAACCCCTGACCTCTGTTGTGTTATTGAAAAACCTTAACAATACACCATGTGTTTGAATTATTAAACTATGGGTACAATTTTGTATTTATGTTTTTGAAATATGGAAAGTGGGGGTAGGGCTGGCAGAGCACACCACATCCAGTGGCCACACCAACCCAAATATATGGTAGTTATCCACACTCCATAGTTGGCAATGGTTACGTGACTCCACAGATCAGTGCAGTCAATGAATGGCAAGATAATACAACCATGCCATGAGTTATATTTGTTAAACAAATGACAGTTTTTAAAACTATGTTTTATATATGCCACCAGTTGCATATTGTATAAATCGTTGGGACCATAATTTATCACAACTATCTGCCATATTCAAATATAGACCATGATATAACTATATGTGCCACAAGGTTCAAGTTATGCTTATCCATCAGGCCTATATTAAACTTTAGGTATAACCAAAATTCCATGGGTGAGAAGTTGTATCAACCGTCGAGCCTTTGAATACTAAATTAAAACTATGGCTATAAATCATAATTCAGATATATGGTGTGTATAGCACATAGCTATAAAATTTGTCTATGTTTGCCAAATCCAATCCCAGGAGGCACATGGATTTGACCCCAAGACCTCTTGTGGGCTTATAAATATATTAACCAGTGCACCCATGGCCAAGAAGTTGTAATGTGAGTTTCAAAAATGTTTCTTATTTGTGCTTGTAAATTCCTTTTTGGGCATATCTTGGTCATCCTTGGGCCTTTTTTAGAATGGAAAGTTGCATAGGAGAGCAGAGGTCGAGGTCTTCATTCTGACAATAGCCATTATTTCCTGTGTGCATAGTCTAGAATTGTTAAATTTTCCGTAAACTGACTTTTTGAGCATTCCTAATACATCAGATACCCACTTGGAAGTGCAACTGGAGATGTAGTCTACGAGGGACGAACTCCGTCATCAAATATCTTGAGTTTGCTTCTTAGTTTCTCTATTGTTTATGCTTATGTTAAGATTTCAAGTTTATGTTTAAAGGCACTTAAAAAATGAAATTTCTCTCATTCATTCACATAAAAGAAACCTTAGTTAATATTTGGTGAAATTGAGCAAATAATAAATCTCGTGTTTTCAGATCACATGCTAAACATAAACCTGACCTGAGTCATTCACAACACATGCAAACAATGTCCAACGAAGAAAAACACAATGAAACTTTGCAACAGGATCATGATCCAAATATATATCAAAATTGTTTTTGGCCGAACTAAATGTTCAGCCGAATAAATTGTTCAGTCGAAAAAATAAATTGGCCGAGAAAGTATTTCAGCCAAAAAACTAGCTCACCATATTTTCCCCCAATCGGCTAATAATCCATTGCAAGTTGTTGTTAACTTTAATGTTCAAAATTTCAACTAAACATTATGTTTAATTGTTCGGCCAAAAATAAAATACTTCGGTCGAAAGAAAATGCCTGATCCGGTTGAAAAATATAATAGTTTGGCCAAAAAGTATGGTGATTAATTTTCCACTAACAATTCTCACAAATGTGTAACCCAACTTCACATTTAGACGCAACACCATTCCTTCGCACAACCATCCAATATAAGGGTAAACAACTTTACAATGATTTCTCCCAAATCAACAACATTCAAGAAGAAAAATTGAACAAATTCAATAGCATACCTAATGATGGTTGATGTACCCTTTCCATAAAATTTAAATTGTGACAAGTTATGTAAAAATTCCATGAGGATTGAAATATCTAAATGTTGTGTAAAACACTTCTAGATTATGATTTGGGATGCAACCATTAAAGGTAAAAGATTCAAACATACTTGAGGGGCTCATCTTGTCATCTGACCCTCCTTCTAGCATCAAAAATGTTGAAAGTGATGGATTCTACCAACATTGCAAGTGAATCTCCTCGAATATAAATTCCCAACTAGACCTCGCAACATATGTTGTAGGCGTCCCATTAGTCATTTGGTCCGGCGATTGTTGGAATCACTTTCCAAGAAATGCCTTGGTTACAATCAGACATAAGAGAACACAATACCTCTTTGGGTCAGCAATAATGTGAGATTTGTGAGACACTTGGTGTATGGTGTACAAGGGAGACTTCCATGAATAGTGAAGGAAATGAGCAACTGGTTAGAAAAGTAATAGTATTATCCTAAAGGGGGACCTGGGATAAAGAGAATGACTTGTTGTGTACTTGTAGATTTGTCCACATAATAAACAACAACCATTAATGAATAACAACATTCATTCGATAATATCCATAACCAAGAAAAAAAAATTAGTTCATTGACTTAACATGTAAATAAAGAAACATATACTATACACATAACCAAAATTGTCCAACTATATACATGATACATGTATGAAGGAAGTTTGGCTCATTGAAATTTTTATTATAGCTGTAAGATCCCAAGAACACTCTTACAAGAGTGATACACTCTATCCAATAGTGGATGAAAAAGCCACACATTTACTCTCCAAAGAATAATCTATCTCCTATGTAGTACAAGAGAAACCAAAGATAGGGCTCCGAAAGCCCGACAAAAGCCCGATCTTCAAAATCCCCTTGTGCTTGAGTCATGAGGAACTATTTATAACAAACACAATGACTCTTGAGATTCTCATGACTCTTTGATGTCTATGACTATTCATATTCTAATATGACTCATGAAATTCCAATGCATTTCCATTCATATTGCACTTGTGTCCCTTAGACTTCATTACATAAGACAATTTACACATGAGACGGTGGCTTAATAAGACAAAACTACTAAAGAAAAAACTCATCAAATGGATAGATCATGTTATTATTCATGGAGTTCATTTGTGATATAAGTTTTCCATGCTTTGAACTCCTTTGTGATGGCTTCAATCCAGTCAGGAAAGTCTCCTTTGTAGTGTTTCCTCACCTCCAATGTCTCTGACAGTATGTTCTTGGAGCTCGACTGGACATTATTCCATAGTCATGAAAGCTTCATGTGCGCTTTGACTAATGCAAAGGAATATTGTTGAATAACATCTTTGCTCACTTCCAAGCCTTCTTGTTCTATTACCTACTTGATTTTTTTAATGTAATCTCTGATGTCCTAAAAGATGGCCTCCCTACCCCTGATTCCTTCAAGAGATCCAATGGTGAGCATCCCATGCTTCTGTGTAAGCGACTCAAACCCATTATGAAATCGATTGTAAGAAGCCATGGTGTTAATCAACTATACTTAAAGATGCGAGTAGTTCTGCAGGTGGAGGCTCAACTGCACTCTGTCAACCTCTGTGACGATATTTTCCTTCCTTTCCAAGTGTTGTGGAGCATCTGGATGTTTGTAAGTCCACTCCTGCATTTGGTCAACTGCTCTTGTTTTTATCTTCAAGAGTTTCACTACTTCCTATGCATTCTTCTGAATGCCAATGAGAGGGGCCATGACCTATTTTATATGTATCATCTCATCGTATAGTCGTGCCATGGTATCCTCCATTAGTCCCAACTCTTCTAGCATTGCTGATTGCCAATCATGGTGACAAGATCAGCTTAAAACCATTAAATATGCAACAATATTTGTAAATAAAATTCAGAGTCATCAAGCATGATAGAGCATGAAAAACTATGAACAACTGCCAAAAATAACTTGGATGCAAAAAAATACACATAAAAACTAGGAGGGCACACTCGCAAACCACGAAGAGACATGCATGGCCATTCAGAGCTTCATAGTGTGTTAATGCGCTCAAGAAAGAGGAAAACATTAGCCAGGGCCTATGGTAGCACCATGAAGGGTCAAACGAATGAGAAAATGTGGCTTTAGGTATTCCTTGCGTGCCCATGCACCTTGCAATACAAGGAGGGTGTGTTATCGCACTTTGAATTGATGAAGGATGAGGAAAAAAGAGCTTCGGGTCTTCAAAGTGCACCTATGAACTGAAGGCAAAGGAGGGAGCACTATCACATGTTGAAGGGTTTAATGATGAGGTTTCATGCCTTCATGATGCACCCATGCACCCTAAGGCAAAGAGGGTGCACTGTAGCACTCTGAAGGGTTGAAGGGAAAAGATTCAGGCCTCCATGATGCACCCATGCACCTAGGAAGAAAAATGGGTTGAACAGGGTGCAATTTTCAAGACTAAAGGAGCTTTAAGCTTAGGGAGTGCACTCTACCTCAAAAGATCCCAGAAACAAGTATAGAAAGCAGAATTTGATGTTAGGATAATGAGAGGAATGATTTGCAAGGCTACATAAGTTGTTGCGACATGCAAGGTGGAAGATGAAAAGTTTCAGGAATGCGAAAGGTTTCTTGCATGCGATAGTAAATGAACACTTGCAATATGAAGACCTAGCCAAAAGACCAAAAAACACACTGTAAAAAAAAATCAACAACAAACAAAGCAAGATTTGACAATGAAATGATGGAAAGTAGTAAAGATTTGATCATGCAAACTTACTTGATGCACTGGTTGATGAAGGGTTTGATGATTTTCTAGTTGTGCACTCAGATGAAATGATGATGAAGAAATGATTAGCTAAGTTTATTTAAAGAGATCAATATCAAAAACCAACTCATGCACGAGTGCCGCTTGTTGTTAGATGAAAGGATCAATTAAGAAGGATTTAAGGTGGTTCATATTTTATAGGAGTGCACCTTCATGCAACAAGTTGGATCATGCATGCAACTGGATAAGGCGTAATTATTCATCACAAAGGAGTGCACCTAGGTAGGGCACACTTGGTCACCCTCAAGGAGTGCACCCAAGTAGGGTGCATTCCTTCGACTTGAAGAAGTGCACTTTCTCTAAGTACAAGCCTTCATCATATTTGAGTGTGTTTTTTTTTTGTGAGATATTTTCATGCTTATGCTTACTTTTTCTTCTTTTGTGTGTCTTTTGAGTGTGTGGATGGCTAGAATGCAATTTCTAAGTCAAGATAGATCGTGAGTTCACTTAACCATGAACTTACTAACTCGAACTCTTCTAATGGTTAGGTGACGATGTTTGAGACACATTGAGTTAGGAGGATGTGACATTATGATAAAATATATGAATAACAAATCAAGCCACATGGCAATGCAAAGGGGATTGAAACGACAGTTACCATAGGCTCCAAAATTGACATGGAAAATATTTTGGAGGGTAACTGTCACAGTGATAACAAAAGTGAACAGTTTATAGATGATGGCAATCTAACATGTTTTTTATGATGAATATTAGGTTGCTAAAGTAGTTCTAACAAATGGTATTATAACTGAAATACATGTTCTAGTTTAAATATTAAAATGTTAAAAGATAAGTCATTAAAATTTGGAAATAGTTCACATTCCAATGACAATTATTTTGATTTATGATGGAAAATTTCTTAGTATAGTTACTCAAAAATTTATTTTAATGCAAGATAAAATTGAGAAAAATAAATAAATTGTAGATCTTTTTAATTATTAAATTAGATAACTGATATGATAAACAAGAATCCTTGTATTAAACATAAGTGCAAAACATGGAATTATTGGTACAAATATGCTATTAAAGAATAAGATTGCATTACAGACAATAGTACTCGAAATACAATCTTAAACTTGGATCTCATGCTTTGTCTTCATGGGGAGTCTCTCAATCCTCCCAAGATATTCAAATATGTCATTAAAGAATGGAGTTGCGATAGTGCATGATCTAACCTTTACAACAAAGATCTCATCCTAAAAGGAAAACCCCAAGCTTAGATTTGTGTATTCCTCTCAACCTACAACAAACATCCTCCTCACTAAAGTGCTAAGAGTATCCAATTTGCAAAAAACAGGAACCCTTTCCCCACTATCGAAATTGTTATTTATAATCTGCAAATGAATTTATCAAAAAGGAGAGTTGTGGGAAGATGCTTGAGATCTCTCATTTTAGTTGAAAAAAATCCATATTTTCTTCTTGCTGATGCAACTAAATTGCTCTAAAAATTCCTAGGCTTGATCTTCCAACCAGATCTTGGCAAAAATAACCAAAATAAAACTTAAAACCAATCAAAAATCAAGAGAAAACTCAAATTTCTAAAACTATCAAAAACAAATTAATAAATTCAAATCTAATTCGATAAATTAATCTAAAAAAAATATGCTTTCCCTTTCGTTATTTGTAATCTAAAAGAAATTTCAAACAACAAGAAATTATGGGAAAATGAAAACTACCTAGAATAATCTGAAATGAAAAAAAAAAAAACAAAAAAAAGCTCATTTTTTGTTGCAAATTCAGAGTTGTATCTTTTGCTAATTTTTTGGAGAGTTATTGATGAAATATCGGTCAATAACCATTCATTCTTTTCTAAAATATAATTTCAACAAACCTCATTTCTCATTGGTGAGTAACTCAAGATATCCTTGAAGTGGTTCAATATTCTTGTAAAAATAGAAAGGTTGAAAAAAAGAAAAAAATAGTATAATATATATTTTAATAAATTTTTTAATAATTTAATTTAGATAATATAAAAAAAAAAATAACAAAAGATTAAAAACAGAATGTATAAAATTAAAATAAAAAATAAAAGTAAAATATTAAAAAAAAAATATTAAATAAATATTTTCAGAAGTCTGCTGTTTAAAGTTACTATGTGGATATGGTTAAAATATTGGAGTGTGCTCGTCTATTTTTCTTTACAATAGAATAGATGTTACTTAGGCAATTCCATAAGTCTGATGTTTAAAGTTAAATATTGGAGTGGTGCAGGTACGCGGAGGAGAGGAGCTGAGGAAGTGGAGAGTGGGCCCCTCCCAACATCATTAAGCTCTAAAATGAAACCAAAATTGCCCACTTTAAATATATATGTAAAGTATGATATAAAAAAGCTTGTCCATTTAGTCAAGTCAACTGGGGTTGACCTCCTCGGATGGATTGAAGGGTCTGCAAGATAAAACTCCCTAGGAGCTGCGGGAGCCGAGGAAGAATATTCCCCTCCTTATTTTATATTATATGTTTTTTATTTAATTACACGATATTCAATATATAGTTTAGATTATATATGTTTTTTATTATATTTACACCATGTACAAGGTGTTTGAATCTGGTGGTTTTGTAACAAGAATTAAGTTAATAATTAATTAAATATTAAAAAAATAGTTTAGCAGATTAAATGAAAATAAATTAAATTAATTAAAATTAAAACAGTGTAATTAAATAAAATTAATTAAATTTAAATGATTAGACTAAATTTAATTGATATAACGAATAAAATATTAGAAAATACATATTTAATGGTTAGGCGACAAAATTTGACCAAATTTTGATTGGAGATATCTTCCAAACAGTAATTCAGAATAAAGCCAAATTTGAACCATTGAATTACAGGGGACAAAGTGAAAGAAATGAAATTATTAAAACGTAAATCCAATCAAGGCGAAAATCTCACAAAATAAGCAATCCAAACAATTCAAGGTATGATATTAACACAATTCATATGGAGGGCCCCATAATTTTTGTGAAAAATTAAGCGGGGTGGTGTGGCCACAATAGCTCCTTTAAAAGATGTCAATTGCTTTTCCTATCACAACCTTGAGCATGTAGTAGTTGACTATAAGAGAAATTAAGCCCAGGAATATCAACAAAAGATGCAACAACAAAGAAGCTACACAAAAAATCAAAGAAGATTCCCTACAAGGAGATCATCAACAACTAGATACATAAATACTTTATATGGCTATTATTACTTGTGCAATACAATTGGATATAAAGTTCCTGATTGCAAACTTTATGAAAAATAAAAGTAGAAATATCACCAGAAAACATAAGCATTTTCCTTCATTTCTTGGCTATACAAGATGTTATTTATGTAGCAACCTTCACCACATGGCCAGAGATTGCAAGTTTTCATGTACCTTAAAGAATAATAGACATAAGGAGGCCACTCAAAGCAGACTGAACAATGAGTTAGAAGGCGTAACACCCTCCTCCCACACATACCCCACCTTCCAGTACACCAAGTAAATATGTGATAAAGAGTTACTATGATATGATTCAACTCCCTAAGTTCATTTAAGGAAGTGGAATCAATGAACCAACACTTCATAAACTAGGGCCCTCCAATCATTCCCCCAATGCCTACAAGGGAGAGACTAAAGTTGTTTTCAACTAGTTTTGTGCCAAAGACTAAGAGATTTAAGCCACTTTTTTAGGGCTCGTCTCCAATCCACCACCCAGAACTTGATGAGACTTTATGAGATAATAAATGACAGCAAGACAAAGCCTCTAACACAAAACTTGATCAAGGACTTGACTTAACCAAGCCCAACCATGACAATAATTTCGTCAAACATGTCACAAATATGAAATCTACAGGCCATAACAATAGATCTGAGCATAGGGGTCTCACACTTATCTGAGAATTGTCAGGAAGGAACGATTCCTTCTCACATTAGCTACATTATCATCTATTAGGTCATCCAGTGATTATTGTTTCACATACTAATCAAAACATGATGAGAGCCATACATCATAACCGTCATAAACATGCTCATAACAAAATTATACCCATAAGAAATAACAAGGATATAATAGGCATAAAAACTATATATAAACAAGTACATTTACCCATCATATACAAGAGGAAAGAAGCTCTTACTAACAGATGCAAAATGAAACCAGGTGTGGGACTTCCATGTACACCTTACCATAGACTAGGCTGAACCAAATCTCTCTTTCATCTAGTCACCCCCATGCCATATTCCAAGCATGAATGTGGGATCTCATGGAATTAAACCGGACCAAAACCAAATCAGGGATTCCAGAGGCTAAACCACCTCAACCCTCAACCAGTGATTCCACCTCATGGTCAGACATCACTAACCATCACCAAATCAGTCTCTACCCAAGTTGTTTAGGGCTTCAAAGTGTTTGTTCCAACCCATCATTGAGGACTAGTAACTCAACCCATAATTATCATTGGGCTTCCAGAGCGTTTGTCCAACCAAGGCTTCCAGGACTAGTAACTCAACCCAGATCTACCACCGAGATTCCAAAGAATTTGTCCAACCAAGGCTTCGAGGATTAGTAACTCAACCCAAGATGTTACAAGGCTTCCAGAGTTTTTGTCCAACTAAGGCTTCCACGACTAGTAACTCAACCCAAGTTGTTACAGGGATTCCAGAATGTTTTTCCAACCAAGGCTCCAAGAACTAATTACTCAACCCACATCCATAAGGAAAATGAGCACAAACCAAAAAAAAAGTTAAATCCACAACACCATGGTTATCCAGGAAATGGCAAGGTTTGGCAAAACCATTGTCAATCCAAGCAATCCTCCATGCCAATGATAAATCATAACCAAGAAACAACATGCACGTGTCATGCATGCGAAAACTAGTAAATAAATCATACATGCAATTTGGTACCCACAAAGAAAACCTATTATAGCTATTGATCCTGATGATCCAAGAAGATTGCATTGGATCAGTTACACAGTTCATAGTCATCGTCAGCATTCAATCCAGTGTCATTCAACTTCCACAATGTTGGTTATGGATCAGGTTGTTTAGGTGATGTTTATGGTTTTTACATGGTCTTCAACTGATATGGTTGTCATTGTGGGTCGATCATTCACCTTGCAGAGTTTGGGTGTCGACAAAGGTTTGTCGTGATGTAGGGTTGGTTGTTGTAATTATGTGATGAATGTCGTGAATGTCACTTTGTGACAAATTGATGTAAAAGTTTTTTTTTTATATAAGGCAAAAACGTTAACTAAACCCTAGCCCTAAAACTATGGAGGAAAACATCAAAACCTAAGTGTAAATACCATTACCTAAAACCTAAATCCTAACCATATTCCAATACAAATCTACGTATTACAAATAGAAATCATTAAAAGGCCATTACATAAGTCTTAAAACCTATCGAACATCTTTACAATACAAACTATGAGTTAAATCAACATAAAAACACATTAAACTATGTTAAGACCCTCTCAGCCTTTGTATTACATTGCAAATACATTATAAATAGTCCCTAACCACCATCCCTAACTGCAGCGGGACTGCAGCTCATGTGAGCGAAGTCAACCGGCGGGGTTAGCAGTTAACTGTCGCATCAACCTAGACCAGGGTCCTTCATCGCGCGGAGAGTTAACCGGGCACTGTGATATGTGAACAGGTTATAAGTTATATCACTGATCCAGATTTAAAAAAGAACGCAATAAAATACAGAGATAACCATATACACAAAGATGCAGCGGAAATAATACTTCATTTCATTAATGGAAAATACTGAAATATGCTTACAACCGGAAATAGAAATAAACCAGCTAGGGCGATGGTAGCTTATCCCTGAGAAGAGATGTGTGGCTACATGCTTCTGAACTGTGTTACAATGAGGCTCGAAGGCCTATTTATCATTGAGAAACAATGGAAAAACCATTCACATTCCAAAACCTAACCCTGGAAGATGAAACGCCAACTTGTGGGCCCCGTTTTTGGGTAAGTTGGTACATCAACTTCCTAGGGTCGCGAATTGGTCGTCTTATCTCCGTTTGACACGCATGATAGCCCATTGGAAATATCTCTCCGAGGACTACGACGAAAAAGACGATTTTTAGGCAGAAAATTCGTTGGCGGTAGATTTCCCAAAAAACGTCATTTAGGGCCTCAAAACGTCTCCGGAAGTTTAGGACCCGAAAAACTGCTAAAAATAGTAAATTGTGCTATAATTAAGGTAACTGAAAAAAATTACACGAAGCACTAGAGGGGATCCAAGTGGAATTAGTGGGTGGCCACCAATATCTACCTGGATCATTATTAGCGGGTGGCCACCAATATCCACCTAGATCAATTCTACACCTGTCATATACACGTTGAGTTTTCCTAACATTACCTTGGGTATCCCAGTCTGGTACATTGATCCTCTTGTAAACTCTCCCTCCAATCAACTCAACCCTTACACTACTTTAACCCCAATCCAACTTTTTGTTCCTACCTCGCCTTTGCTTAAGTTCCACAACAAACTCAATAGGAACCTACTCTTATTACGAAAGCATATGGCGAGGGGGGAAAAGCCTAGAAAAAGGGAACTAAAGACAAGGCACCCCCACCAACTCCAACTCCTTCTAAGCCACCAAAGCCTATTCCTGCATGTGCTTTGTGTGATGTTGTTGGTCATGCCACCAATAATTGTCCTGAGCTCCCTCATGTCAAGAATGTGGTCTCTGATACCTTCCTTGATTCTAACATTCTGGAGGTCCATGTCACCTTACCTAAGTCAGCTAAGAAGAAAATATCATTACACGGAAATCAACCATGTGCTCTGTGTGATAATTATGGCCATTATTCTCATCGATGCCCCTATATCGAAAATTTTCATGATACACTTCAAGTGCTTTGTGAATTATAGTTCGCTTGTAGTGATTCCACCTCTCCTCTACCTGCAGATTTTGGTCCCACTCCTACACTAGAACATGAGGTCTCTCAACCACCCATTGTGATCCCTTCCCCTAATGTTGAGATGACGGATAGTATCGATACCATTCTCTACCTATCGTCATCCATGAGATCGATGCATTGGAACTCCCTTGATATATCCTATTGTGATTTTGTCGAACCTTCTTCGACGAACACCCCGGTCTCAACATCGGTAGATACGCCATCTACTAGTCATATGCCTCCCAAACTTGACGATACGTATGCAAACATTTTCTCTCATGAAGATGTCTCATGTAGCTCTTCTTCATCATGTGGTATCTCTTCCTCCAAGCACCCCATCTTTCATTCTGATGAATCCATCATGGAAGCCATGACCACTCCTGATTATCCTTGGGATGATATGCACCATCGTGCATACTTCCTTCTGCAACAAACCCATGAACAATATGTTGTGGAGTCAAAATACTTCATTCATGGTGAAGTTGATTGGTTTAGAAATCCCATTCCTACACTAGATGCTTTTGAAGAAGGAAACATGGTTAACATTTCCCCTACCATCAAAATTAACATTTCAAATAAACCAAGGATCGAAATGAATATCGTCTTGGGGGAACAATGCACCCCCAAAGAAATTGATGCTTACGCCAAGTTATTCAAAGAATTATGTGATGTTTTCGCCTGGTCTTATTATGAGATGCCTAAACTTGATCCCACCATTGTTGAACATCATATCGACACTTGGCCTGATGCCATACTTGTCCGCCAAAAGAAAAGGCCTATTCATCCTTCCAAACGTGAAGCTATTAAAGCTAAAATTGATAAGCTCAAGTAGGTTGGTTTCATCTATCCCATTGAATACACCACATGGATGTCCAATGTTGTTCCCGTTCTTAAGAAACAAGGCATTATTTGTGTCTACACAAACTTTCGTGATTTGAACAAAGCTTGTCCTAATGACAACTTCCCACACCCTTCATGGACCAGGTCGTTGATGAGTGTGTAGAGCATGAGGTTCTTTCCTTTATGGATGGATTCTCTAGATATAACCAGATATGTATCCGTTATTCTGATCAGCTTAAAACTGCCTTCACTAGTTCGTGGGCAACTTTCATTTACAAGGGCATGCCTTTTGGTTTAAAGAATGTTAGGGCTACTTTTCAGTGTGCCATGTCCTACTATTTTCACGACTTGGCTCATATTATCCTTGCATATCTTGACGATCTCACTGCTCATTCCAAACTTCGATCGCAACACCTTCATGATTTGTGTACCTTATTTCTTCGATGTCACAAGTATAAAAGTTGCCTCAAACCCCTTAAGTGTGTCTTTTTCATTCATGTTGGTCAACTTTTGGGCTTCATTGTCCAAAGACGATATCACTCTTGACCGTCTTAAAGTTCAAGCGATTCTCAAACTTCCTCCTCCTCATACCCTGCTCCAGTTACAAAGCCTCCAAGGCAAAGCTAACTTTCTTCATAGGTTTGTTCCTAATTATGCCACCACGGCTCATGGGTTTCTTAGAATCCTTCGATATAACATTGCATTTGTTTGGGAAGACCAAGCTCAATAGTCTTTTGATGCCCTAAAACATGCTCTCAATTATACTCCCTTTATTAGTCCACATAACTTTGAGAGGGATTTCATCTTGTCTATCTTTGCGTACACCTATTTGGTCGCTAGGGTCCTTATACAAGAATATTCTGCAGGAAATGAGCATGTCATATACTGTGTCAGTAAGAACTTTAATGGTCCCCTTGTGTCTTATTCAAACGAAGAAAATTTGGCACTAGATGTTGTGTTCTTTGTTCAAAACATTTGTCATTATATCCTTACGCATACCACTAAAGTTGTGACCAATTCCAACCCCATGTCTTTCCTATTGGGTCAACAAATGTTTAATAGGAATTACACCCATTAGATCGTTATCCTTCAACAATTCAATCTCAAATTTTTCACACCCAATATTAAGAAAGGTTTAGCCCTTGCTGAAATCATTTCTGAATTTCTCACTAGTATGCTTGATGCACGGGTCAATGATGATATTCTGGATGAACACTTGTTCGTCATTACCTCAGATGATCTTTGGTATGGTGACATCCTTATGTATTTGCGAACCCAAAAATTCGTACAACACCTCACTTGTGATGATTGATGATGTATTCGACATCAAGCCCCTTGCTATCTCCTCGCTGGTGACAATATTTATCGTCGTGGTGTTGATATTATCCTCCATCATTGTCTCACCCATGCTGAAGCTGAACAAGTGCTCAATGCATGCCATGACAACGTTTGTGGAGGTCACCTCTCCGAGATGGCCACTTCCTAGAAAATAATGCACACTGGGTACTTTTGGCCTTCTCTCTTTAGCGATTGTATTGAGGCAGTCAAACAATGTCCCAATTGCCAGTTATTTGCCCCTAAGGCGCAAGCTCCACTTGCTCCCCTCCATCCCGTCATCACAACTCGTCCTTTTTGTAAATGGGATATTTTCTTCATGGAGTGTTGACCCCCATTTGCTAATAACCATAAGTATATTATCACGGTCATCGACTATTTCACTAAATGGGTTGAAGCCATGCCAAGGTTCAATAAGACTGCAACTATTGAAACCCTCTTTTTCTTTAACCACTTTGTCAATCAACTTGGGGTTTCAAAACAATTGGTCTCTGACCATGGCCAACACTTCGAAGTTGAGATATGGCATGAGAAATCCTCTCTGTTGGTATTTGAACACCAATATTCATCGTATTATTATCCCCAAGGAAATGTCCAAGTTGAAGCTGTCAACAAAATCCTTAAGACTATGCTTCAGTGGACGGTGAATAAACATAAGACCAACTGGCATTTAATGCTCTTCCTTAATTTGTGGGCTTATAGAACTTCTATCAAGACTGCCACCAGGTTCACTCCTTTCCACCTTGTTTTTGGAGGGGAGGCAGTGTTACAAATCGAGTGTGAAATCCCCTCCCTCCACCTTGCCATAGAACTCCTCCTAGACACCTAACCTTTAGAACAACGACTTATCATACTTGAGTGTGCTAGTGAAAACCACCATGTTGCATTGCAAACCATTGAACTGGCCAAAAGGCGCACCAAAGCTCAATATGATCAAAAAGTCCATCCTCATACCTTCCATGAAAGCGACCTTGTTCAGGTCTATGACCAAGCTCATGATGTCTTGGGGCATGAAAAGTTTGAGCCATTATGGCTAGGACCTTACATCATCCATAAGTGTTTGGGCAAAGGGCATACCTTTTAGAGGTTCCATAAGGTCAAATCCTTCCCAATCCTCGAAATTCATTATACCTCAAGAAATTTTACCCATAGCATTTCCCATTGAAATGTGTGTATCTCTTTCTTTTTTCTTGCATTTAGGTAGTTTACACACCCCACCATAATATACGCTATTTTCTTACGTCTTTCAGATGGATCCATCATCCACACCTTATATTGGTTATGCCGATGGTGCAAGTCGCTTCACTAGGAATCTAGCCTCGACAACTTGGGCCATTTTCACCCCCTTGCATTCGTTAGTCCACTCCAATGATGTTTGCATTGGATCTACCACCAATTACCAAGCCAAATATGATGTTGTGATAGGTTTGTTAGCCGATGCCCTTGATCGTTGCATCCTTCACCTTCATGTTTTTCTCCATTGCTTGTTACTGGTCATGCAACTGAATGACACTTGTCATGTGCATAATCCTGTCGTATTTAGAAAATATCTACAAGTTAAGCTTTTGGCACATGAATTTGAATTTGTTACATTCAATCATGTTCCTAGAGCCTAAAATAACTATGTAGATACCATTACAAATAAAATTCTAGATTGGAATTTGTCACATGCATATACAAGAAGACATCCATAAACAAATAACGAATCAAAATCATCACAAAAAGATGCATAACCATAAATATGTATTGCCATACAATGCTTTGAGTCCACTACTCTAAATACATCCGACATGATCATTCACATGTTATCATAAAACAAAAAAATGGGGAACCACATGTAGGCTATGCCTAATCAGTATCATTTGGAGGCTCCCGAGCCAATGACTCCATCCCACCAGCCCGTAGGTCTCGTACTTCCTGACCGACCATAGAAATGCACCACATGATTCCTTGCCACTCTGTTCATGCCACCCACACTCTATCACCCTAGTCAGTAGCAAGTCGAATCTATGTCGGAGATCCTCCAGTAGAGCATCACTCTTCGATCTCTGTTGTAATGTGGCCCCACCCTGATCTGTAGCTGCAGGCGCTACGACTCATCCCGTGTATCCTGCCAGCCTCACCAGTGCTATATTTGCATACCACAAAGTTTAGAAATCAATACCACATACATATATTTCTTAAACTCTAAATGCATCAAATATATAACAATTTTCACTTACTATATGGACTCGATGCTCGTCTTGGCAGAATTGGTAAGTCAGGATCCCCTTGATAGTTCATGCCACTATACAAATAATAATCTATGTATAATGGCATCTAGTCCCAATGATCAAAAAACTCAGGTCATAACACTTGTCTGACTCCCCCTCCTCCACCTCGTCACATTATCTTCCCCCAACGACACATCCTGGGCTCTTATGGGCCCCCATCATAGATCTGAACATGAGGTTGAATAATGGGGATCTTCTCAAAGAAGAGTGAGCATAACACTATCCAAAAAAAACAATTATCATTGTGTTGGCATTATGATACAGGTGTTGTCCTTGATGACAACTCACTCAGAGGTATGATACAGGTGATGGCAGATCTAGTGCAGTAGGTCAAAAGAAAGGTATACGCGGGTTAGACTTGATGAATGCGCATATACACGCGGGTAATCAGAGAAAAAGGTGCATATACGTACACACACAGGTTCACAGAAGGAAAGACGAGTACATGTCGGAAACCATGGTTTTGGTCCATGGTATTGGTCCATGGTATTTGGTCTGAAGTAACGACCCCAGGTATTGGGTCCAATGTATTGGTTCGACATGGTTTTGGACCATGGTATTGAGAGAAGCCTAAACCTATATAAGGAGAAGATCATTGGGCCAAGAGGATGTGGAAGAGTGTGGAAGTGATGAATGTCTGATGAAGGGTGAGATCCAGATGCTAGTTATGGGTTGGTGATGTCTTGCTTGATTTGAACCAAGGTTGCACTCATGTGGAGGATGATGAACAATGGAAGGGGATCTCAAGGCTTGGAATGATTATCTTTATATGGTTTGATTATGGATAGACTAGATCTATTGACCCGGTATTATTGTATGAATGTTATGATCTGGGTATGTTCTGATGTCTGAATAGCTGCAAAGTTATGAGTTAGAATTTGCAGATCTGTACGCGGGTTGTCTTTGGTAAAAGCGCGTATACACGTAGGTTGGGTTCATCCAAGTAGCGTATACAGTATGAAGTATGATATTTGAAGTTGCTATTGGATCTGGTTGTTGTTGCAGAGTTATGTAGTTTTTTCTGTGTTCTGGTGACTGTGTTGTTGAGAGTGTTTCAGTATTGGGTGATTCAGAGATTGATGATGCAGGTTGTATTGCTATGTTGATTGTTTTATGGATCCAGTATGAAAATGTATGAAACGTGGTCCCTCGATGATCGTAGGTCGGCACCTACGTACTGGTAAACATATTGGCCAATACAAGAGCTAGGGGTTGTAGCTCCCTTCCAGGAGCAGCTGGAAAACGAGTGAAGGTTGGAGCCTTTAGTAGGCCAGCGCCTACGTACTAGTAAATGGAATAGCTAGTACAAGAGCTAAGAAGGTTGTAGCCTTCTGCAGGTAGAAGCCTGTGTACTGGTAAAGGACTGCACCAGTACATTGTAAAAGAATTTTCTTATTAAAAGAAGATAGAAACAAATTGCAGCAGGTGGTTTTCACCCACATTGGGTTTCCACCTTATATCATGGTGTTCATGTGTGTTCTTTATGTGTGATGATTTGTTCTACTTACTGTTCATATGGTTAATAATGTTCTGATGCATTCACTGAAGATGAAATAACTAAATCAGAAAGGTTACTGAATGTGCGCTAGTTGTTTTTAACACAGTCGCGTATATACGTGGATATCCTTAACTGAAGTAGCGTATATGAATCTGAGTATGAAAATGAAAAAGTATCTGATTTGCTAATACTGATTCACCCCCCCCTCTTAGTATTATTTCCAACAATTGGTATCAGAGTAGGTCCTTTGGTAGAAGCTTGATCGCTTGAAGGAGATCCATAGAACAATGGGAAAGAAAGCGCGTCAAAAGAAGAAGACAGCTCAAAGGAACAATGACAACCTGCCGGTGAGTAGAAGCAAGTATTCAGATCCTGAATCACCTCAGATTGAAGATGGACAAGCAAATGAAGCATCAAATAAAATCATAGATCAACAAGATCTATCTAGCAAAAGGGAGAGTGCCCTCGAAGAAGAAATCATCAGCTTAAAAACTCAGCTGGAATGTGCTTTCAGAGTTCATCAAATGCTGCAGGTACTGAATGAAGAACAAGAAAATGAGATTCTCAAACTAAGGCAACAAGTGGAAGAAGGAAGAAAGTCTGAAGAAACTTTGAAGAAGCAATGTCTGGAAAAGGAAGAACAACATCAAGATGAGGTAAATATCTTGAAAAGTAAATTAGAAGAAAAGGATAAATTATTGCGATTTCAAGATAGTACTAAGATTTTGGATGATATTCTTATTAGTCAACGGTCTCCTGCTATCAAAACTGGTCTTGGTTTTCATGAATCTATTGAAGGTGAACCTAGTTCACAAAGTAAGACAAGAAACTCTAATGTTAAATCTGAAAGGCTCAACAAGGAGATGAAAGGTCAATCCCATCAGCAACCAAGGAAAGAAATTCCTCAAAGTAAATCTTTTGCTCCTAATTATGGAAGTGATAGATGATTATTTCCTTCGATGAATAATGTTGAATGTTATGTATGTCATAATCATGGACATGTTGCAGCTAGATGCAAAAGTAGAATGGTTCAAGACTATCACACAAAAATATCTTTACATTCCAAATATTTCAGAGGATATTGTTTTGCTTGCAATATGTATGGTCACAAAGCTGTTGATTGCTACGGAAGGAATAAGAAACATATAAGATTTTATGCATGTAACAAGCTTGGACATATAGCAAAAGAATGCAGGAGAAGATTTTGAACACCATACCAAAAGGAGAAAACATCATCACAGATGAAGATATGGAAGAGAAAGGAAGTACAGCCAGAAAGAGGTAGTATAGCAGAGTACACAGACATGACAGACTCAGAGGAATCTGAAAATGTGGAACCTCTATGTTCTAAATCTCATACGCGTGTTTCATGAAGACAAGTCACGTATATACACGAGTTATATGTTGAAGAGTCACGTATATGATGTTCTGAAGAAAAACAACAGTACATAAGTCTGATATGGTTTAGCCACTGTTTTGATGATGGCATGGCACAAGTTCAGGGGGAGCATATACTTCAAATAATGCATTGTTGGCATTACAGTTAGAAGTTCTTGGTGTTGATGCTTATTTTGCTTGACCAAAAGAATGGATTACAGGTTACAGATCTGGATGCTAGAAGATTATAATGAAGATCATATGGTGTATGATAACTGCTGATAACTATCATGGCCTTGTTTAGGTCCTTGGTCTTTGTGAGTTATATGATGTATTTTGTTACCCCAATATGCATGGGATGGATGATGTAATGAGTCATGTATAAACTTTTGGTATATCCCCATTTGGTTGGGTGGATGAGTCAATATTGTATATCCTCACTTGGTTGAAAGATGGATGTATGTATGAGTCTTTGGTGATAGGAAGGTCATTCATAATATAGTCATGTTCTTCTTGTAGAAAATATTTTTGCAAATCTTGCCTACAGTTAGGGGGAGCATGGACAGATTGGTACACCTTGGCATATACAAAGGGGGAGCTTAATCAAAAACTTCAGCATATACTCAGGGGGAGTATGGGCAGCATAATGTATATCAAAGAAGAGAATACCTTGGTCCGCCCTTTGCCCTTGATGTCAAAGGGGGAGAGCGACTTGGTGTAGTGGTTGCCATCAAGTCCAAAGGGGGAGATTGTTGTCATTATGATACAGGTGTTGTCCTTGATGGCAACTCACTCAGAGGTATGATACAGGCGATGGAAACTTAATCAGATGGCAGATCTAGTGTCGTAGGTCAAAAGAAAGGTATACGCGAGTTAGACTTTATGAATGCGCGTATACACGCGGGTAATCGGAGCAAAAGGCGCGTATACGTACACACGCAGGTTCACAGAAGGAAAGGCACGTACATGTCGGAAACCATGGTTTTGGTCAGTGGTATTGGTCCATGGTATTTGGTCCGAAGTAATGACCCCAAGTATTGGGTCCAAGGTATTGGTTCGACATGGTTTTGGACCATGGTAATGAGAGAAGCCTAAACCTATATAAGGAGAAGATCATTAGGCCAAGAGGATGTGGAAGAGTGTGGAAGTGATGAATGTCTGATGAAGGGTGAGATCCAGATGCTAGTTATGGGTTGGTGATGCCTTGCTTGATCTGAACCAAGGTTGCACTCATGTGGAGGATGATGAACGATGGAAGGGGATCTCAAGGCTTGGAATGATTATCTTTATATGGTTTGATTATGGATAGACTAGATCTATTGACGCAGTATTATTGTATGAATGTTATGATCTGGGTATGTTCTGATGTCTGAATAGCTGCAAAATTATGAGTTAGAATTTGCATATCTGTACGCGGGTTGTCTTTGGTAAAAGCGCATATACACGCAGGTTGGGTTTGTCCAAGTAGCGTATACAGTATGAAGTATGATATTTGAAGTTGCTATTGGATCTGGTTGTTGTTGCAGATTTATGTAGTCTGTTCTATGTTCTGGTGACTGTGTTGTTGAGAGTGTTTCAGTATTGGGTGATTCAGAGATTGATGATGCAGGTTGTATTGATATGTTGATTGTTTTATGGATCCAATATGAAAATGTATGAAACGTGGTCCCTAGATGATCGTAGGCCGGCACCTACGTACTGGTAAACATATTGGCCAGTACAAGAGCCAGGGGGTTGTAGCTCTCTTCCAGGAGTAGCTGGAAAACGAGTGAAGGTTGGAGCCTTCAGTAAGCCATCGCCTACGTACTAGTAAATGGAATAGCTAGTACAAGAGCTAAGAAGGTTGTAGCCTTCTGCAGGTAGAAGCCTACGTATTGGTAAAGGACTGCACCAGTACATTGTAAAAGAAGTTTCTTATTAAAGGAAGATAGAAACAAATTGCAGCAGGTGGTTTTCACCCACATTGGGTTTCCACCTTATATCATGGTGTTCATGTGTGCTCTTTATGTGTGATGATCTGTTCTGCTTACTGTTCATATGGTTAATAATGTTCTGATGCATTCATTGAAGATGAACTAACTAAATTAGAAAGGTTACTGAATGTACGCTAGTTGCTTTTAACACAGTCGCGTATATACGTGGATATCCTTAACTGAAGTAGCGTATATGAATCTGAGTATGAAAATGAAAAAGTATCTGATTTGCTAATACTGATTCACCCCCCCCCCCCCTCTCAATATTATTTCCAACACATTGGTCCTTCGTTTGCATAGTGTCAACTGTCGTTTCAACAACGACAACATCATCTAGGCCCACCCATAGTAGGTCCCTACTAGAACACTCTCCACCAACATCATCTGCCCCCTAGTGATATAGTGGAAGGCATGACTACCCAAGATTCGTAACACTGCTACGACTATAGCTCATGTCTCAAGCCTCTCTAGGTCACTAATATGAATGGCCATGCCCTTTGCACAACTCCCCGGTACATAGTAGCAATAAAAAAACTCACCTATATGCCTCCCACGAGGCAACTAGATGTATGGCCCCTACTAACCTCCAAGGGCAGAATTCCTGTCAAAAAATATATGTCTTGGATCGTGATCTTGATCCAATGCCCCTGTACTACAAAGGCCTCCTAATCTGGGTCACAATAACTCACAATCCTTGACAACAAGGGCTCACCATCCCTCATCAAAGGGTTCTCTAAGAACTTTAGAACACTATATCATGCCAACAACCATCTCATTGCTTGATTCCCTTGAGTCTCAACACAGAGGGGATCTAAATCTTGTTCTCGCCATGACATCTTTAGCTCTGACATACCTGCAAAATACCATGATGTTTTTTTTTCAGCTCAGAGTCAAAGGCATGCATGTCTAGTACTTAGCTTCAACTCACCACATACCACTAGTCTTGCTTATCCCCTCATACCAAAACACAATGTTTTCCCTCAAAATTTCACTGGATGCACTTATGGACCCAATTTATGCACTCCATAATGTAGAATATGCCCCCAAAAGTGCGTTGCAACCATGAGGATGAGCAGTCCCCCCATAGTGAATTGGAACCCTGATCTAAAAGTCTAATCCACAAAAAATGATGAGTAAGGTTAGACCACCTACTTCCAACTTGCATATATTGATTATGATGGTCAATTTGTTTGCTACGATATCCACAAAATTTAGGGTCTTTTCCTCCTCTCCAAATTCTCCACAACTCACTATGCAAATGAATTGGATTTGGTGGTAAAAATCCATTTTATAAGAAAAACCCTAGTTTTTCTGTTGCCCATTGCGACTAAACCGTAGCTCCGTTTCATGAACCGTTAGCACCATTGGAAATCTCTCCTCGAGTTTAGATAATGGGTCACCATTTGTTTTTGGTAATTTTAAATTTCACTGGGAAGCCATTTTTTCCCTGAAGTCTCACTTTATCGCTTAGTAAAATCAAATTTCTTCATTTGAGCCACCCATAATATGGTACCACTTTACCTCTACACTAGTTGACTCACATGTCAATTTTCATCATGAGTAAACATCATTTACTCATGTTTTTTATGGTCCCCTCCAAGCCTCCACCACATGGCAGCATCATCGAGTCACCCTTGTTCAGAGCATCTGTGATGAGTCACCCTTGTTCAGAGCATCTGTGATGAGTCACCCTTGTATATAAGTATGTTCTCAGTACCCTTAAGTCTAGTTACAATGTTCCATACATCTTTATGTCACATCCATCCCATTGTATTCATCTTTTGCCTCAAGCTATACTACTCCATCTTTGAAAATATCTCGTTTGAGTAGTTGACTATCCCCCATGGAATTGAGTGAGTCGCTGCTAGGTCAACCATGCATATCATGCTCTAACCAGGGAAGTTGTCAATCTGCCACTCATTTTGTTTCCTTCCATCATCAGGCCTAGTGTCATTCCATCAGTCACTCTACTATGATTCCTCAAGCTTTTGTTAAGGATTCCTTATTGCATTAACTATGGTGGGCCCTCTTCTGTCGACCTCAACACATTTATTCCAGAAGTGTGGTCTAGAGGGCTATGTACCTTGGTTCCAACTTTCATCTTTGTTCAACGCCTTGGATCAAGCAAAGGGAATCACCATTTCCTTTGACTTGGTTGTTTCTCATGTGCTCGAAGCCAACTCCTTATTACACGATTAAGACTCATACACTTGATGGTTCGGTGATCCAGACAATTATCCCAATGATTCCTGGGTGTGTGCGATATGATCCAGACCTCATGAGGGGGTGGCCCTTCAGGTAGCCCCCCACATGCCCGTATGACCACAAATGTTGATCCAACCTCATAGGTAGTTCAACAAATGTGATGGGGTTGGTTTTCACTGCTTGTAGCACCCACAACATAGATGTCTCCTTCCGATGATCCATTTAGATCTTCTGAGCCCTTTCCTGTTCAACAGGGCTTCTTGTGTTGTGATCCCCCCCCCCCCCCACCATTTCAGCTTGAGGGACATTATGTCTCATATAATCATATTTTATTGTTTTAGACCTGATCGATGTCTTTCCAGGCGCATTATGTATATGGGATGCATTGTATTATTTTCTGGCCCATTGATGCCAACATATCATGTATCATGTATCATTTTCTTTGTAGCTCAATCCCACATTATTGGGCTCACCATTATTCTTTTTACACAGTTATCCAGAGTAAGTCTTGGAAATTGCTAAAGATAAGGGTTTAACTTATCAAATAAGGGATAAGGATCAAAGTGGAAATCAAATTCCAGCTCGAAGTTTTAACCCTGGCTCAAACTCTAGATTTGATGTTGATTTGGCAA
Source organism: Pinus taeda (assembly GCA_000404065.3). Taxonomy (NCBI): domain Eukaryota; kingdom Viridiplantae; phylum Streptophyta; class Pinopsida; order Pinales; family Pinaceae; genus Pinus; species Pinus taeda. Next base: position 25,038 of record APFE030930439.1, read on the forward strand.
GTTGGTTTAATCATGTAAAAATCTGGGTGCCTGTCACCGAGATATTGAAGATTCCTTCCCAAAGAGCTAAGTTATTAAAAGTTATTGAAGCTCCTCATGTGAATGTTTCTCAATAGAAGGCGCTTGAGACTATCTATAAGGATGCCCCTATAAATTTGCAAAGTTTGGATTCAGATAATAAGGATCATCAACCATTCTTTATTACTTTGATGGTTAATGGATATAAATTGAATAATTGTATGTTGGATTTTGGTGCTTCGACCTCTGTCATGACCAAGAGGGTCATGGAACAACTCAATTTAAGCGTTTCTAGGCCTTACTACAATATATGTGCCATGGATTCTAAGAAGATTGAATTTCATGAGTTGATTAAGGATTTACAAGTGCATTTATCAGTTTTCCCTAACATTATGATTGTTATGGACATTGTTGTTGTTGATGTTCCGGATGCTTGGGTTATGCTATTATCTAGAAAATGGGTCTCTGATCTAGGAGGAAGTATTCAGATGAATTGGTCATCTTCTATGATTCCTTCTCCTAGAGGTGATGGGTTTGTAAGACTTAACAAAGAGCTAGAAAGAAGATTCCATGTTGAAGATCCTAATAGACCCCATAATGAGATAATTAAAGAACAATCTGACATTGGGAATTATGTTATTTTGTCTAATTCCATAGTTCTTTCCGATGATAAGGTTGATGAAAAGATTGGGGATCTCAATATTGGGGGTCTAAAGATTGGGGAGCATTTCAGGACTTATGTGGGCTATTCCAAAATCATTTCTTTTGTCCCACATTCTATTGTTAAAGATATATTAAATCAAACTGATTTCTTAGGGACTCGTGCTAGGTGGGTTACTAAAATCCAAGAATATGACTTAGAGATTAGACCCACCAAGTTAGACGAAGGTCAAGGCTTGGCTGAAATGATGACTGAAGGTAATGAGCAAGTTCTTGGTTTGATTTGTCTTAATGATTCATCTTCGCTTGAGTTGCAAAGATTAAGAGAGCATGAGTGGTACAATGATATTATTTATTACTTGTTGAATCTTATATGTCCTAACCATTTAGTTGCTCATAAGAGAAGAGACCTTGGATTAAAAGCCACTAAGTATTGTCTCATGAAAGATGGCCTTGGATGGAGAAATCTTAAAGGCATAGTACTTAGGTGCGTTGATGAAATTGAATCCAAGAAGTTAATTTTTGAGTTTCATTCAGGATTTTGTAGTGGTCATTATGCTATTAGAAGTAAAACCCACAAAATTTTGAGAGTTGGTTATTATTAGCCTTCAAGTTTTTCTGATGTGCATAAGTTTGTTAGAAGTTGTCAAGCATGCCAACTGCTCACTGGGAAACAAAAGCTTGTTTCCCTACCCTTACAACCTATTGTGCTGGAGGCACCTTTTCAGCATTGGGGTCTGGATTTCATAGGGAAAATCCATGAAAATTTTAGCAATGGCCACTAATGGATCTTAACTACTACTGATTACTTTACAAAATGGGTCGAAGCCATTCCTGCTAAGAATGCCATTGAAAAGGCCATTATGGACTTTATTGAAAATCAAATCATTACTAGTTTGGTGCTCCAGCCAAGATCACTAACGACAATGCCAAAGCTTTTAGTTCCATTGATTTTTCATCTTTTTGTTTTAAGTATGGCATTGTATTATCTCATTCGTCTAATTACTATCCTCAAGATAATGGCTTTTCTGAATCAAGTAACAAAAATCTTATAACAGTTATCAAGAAGATAGTAGGAGATAATAAGTGATCTTGGAATAGTAAAATCAAGTATGTTTTATGGGCAGATAGGATTACGAAAAAGAAAGCTATTGGTAAAATTCCTTTTGAATTAGTTTATGGTTTGGATGTACTTTACCTGTGCACCTTAAATTTTCATCTTATCAACTATGTTCAGTAAATTTATTGTTCTTAAATTGCAAGCATGAATTATCGACCAGAGTAGGTAAACTGATGAAGTACAAGTGCACTGTATGTGCTAGAAGTTACTTATGTCGTTAAGGTGTTTATGTTATGGTTAATGTCTAAATCTAGAATCAATATTGAGATGATGTTACTGTCTATATTAGAGTATTATCTTTGAGATTTGTTAATTGGTTATTATAAAATTAATCCTAATTGAATTGAACTTTGTGGGGTGGTTGAATAATGATCCTAACTCTACTTTGTTAAACTATTTTTGATTATGTTTGAATTTTTATGCTGCAGCTAAACTAGGCTAACTATGAAAGCATGGAATGATGTGAAGGAGATCCTACTTCATCGAATTGGAAAATGAAATATTCTTGAATCAATTGCTAAGAAAACACTGTCACTCTTAACTATTGCAGCTTCACTCAAAGCAAAAGTAAATCAAGAATGAGAGTACTAATCTACGAAATAGTGTAACTATGAAACGAAATGACTGAATTATACTAGGTAGAAAGAAAATGAAATAACTGAGTTATGCTAGGTATAAAGCAGACGAAATGATTGAGTTATGCTAGGTATAAAGCAAACAAAATTACTAATGCATATATCAATTTAATCGCGAACTCCATTGGACTGCATCCTAAAAATATAAAATAGAGCATCCACAAATTAATTCTAAGAAACAGAAGAAAATATACTTGCAGTGAGTCAAAGATCTGATCTGCATGCAGTGGCCCCCCACGAGGCAGTGAACAACTTTAATCAACGCAACATAAAATGTATGAACCAAGATCTATTAATCGGAAAATAGTTTCAACATGATGCTTTCAAAATTGCATACGGTGGCGCGCCCCAAAGCACAGAGCAACCATTATTCTTATAGAGTTTTTTAATTAACAACATGAGAAATTCAATCCTAAGTATCTTCGCTACAATACTTATCAAACCAAATCATATCACTTATTCATTGATTTTCTATTTGAAAAAACAGACTGACAATATCTCTTGGAACTCAGACTCTATTTCGACACATTATCTTGTGGTTGACTGTCATGGTTGACGGTATTGCAGTGCGATTATCTTGATGGATTTGTTCGAGTAAACATGAAAAAATCCATGAGAGGATCATTCTCCATCTATCCATATACTCATTTTCTGAGCTGGCACACTCAAACCTTGTCAACAATGGAAGTAGTTGCGGATCTGTGGATTAGATGCAGAATCAGGTCAATTATGTAAGTAAATGCAAACTTTAATAAAACAATAGGGCATATGGACAAAATATGGAAAAGAAGACATATGTGTGCTTACCTTAACAAAACCTTATATTTATTGCATTTATTTGGATGATAACAATAGGAAAAAGGAGGAAATATGGGCGAAAAGGGTGTCAAAGTAAAGCAGTTCTTGGACTCTACAAACTCCAACATTTTTCTATTGATAAAAATGTTGTTCAAAACAGAATTGATCAGATTGTGGAGTTGGGTGAAACTTGTAGGAACTCTTTTGATAATATGTGTAAAATTGAATCTAACATTAAGAAAAGTTTTGATAAATCATCTCGATCTAGATCTTTGCAGGTTGGGGATATGGTACTTCTTTGGGATCACAATAATGAAAAACTAGGAAAACATAAGAAATTTGACAGTTTGTGACTGAGACCATACTTTATCCAAGACATCGTTGGACCAAATTCATTCCACTTGAGAAAAATGGATGGTGAACCACTTGAATTACCTGCAAATGGTCAAATGCTCAAGCTATTCTTCAAATAGACATTTGATGCCATGAGGCATCCTTTGTATTGTATTTCTAACCCTACGCCTTGTCATTTCAACATTTCATTCATGTTTTAGGATTAGATTTACTTTTCACGTTAGTAGAATTGTTGATGGTTACAAGAACTTTTATTTCATATGCTTAATGTTATATGATGATATTTGGATGGACACTACTTATGTAATTTTGTGTGTTGCTTGGGTGTAGATTCTGGATTCTCACATTCCTTTGATGAAACAAAGTGTCCCCAAGTAGAGATAGATATTGACCCCTCTGTGTCAACAAACCCATAGCCATACATTCTCTTTTTGCAGAAGGGATCTATCATGTTCGAGTATTCGCATCATTAATATTTCATCATCAGTCGACAATTTGTTAAAGATGTAAACTCATTTTGCATGATTATAATGTAAATGATCTTAGTAAGACCATCATGTATACAACAATCTAAGTAAGCATAATATTTTGGTGACGATTTCTATCCTAGGAGGTTTTTTGTCTCACTAATTCATCTATGTCTCTAAACACAAATGATAGACAAAGTTCTTCCCTCCAACCTCACCCCAAAGCTAGGGTGGATTTTCTTGTCAAGATATTAAGTGAGTCCTAGTGTTTTTTATTGAGTCATTGTAAAAGTAATTTGAGAATAATCTTAGTTAATTGGCTAGATTATTTTATTACAAATTACTTGGTATACTAGATCATAGTTTGAGTCGCAGAATTGGGTAGATATTTGAAGGTCTATAACGAACGGATTTTCCCCCTTCATGTATTAAATCGTAAAATCTTCATGTAAAAAATATTTAGTGCATGATCCCTCATAATTAGACACCATGACTAAATATTAGAGGGTTGAGAAAATTATTAATCCCCTCATTAATCGATTAATTAAATTTTCTGGCAAAATTAAATTAAAATCTTAAGCAAGAAATTTAATTAATTTTGTGTCCTAGGTAAAATTAAATTCTCCAATGGTGAAATTCATGGGTTTTGAAGAAGTTAATTTTTGGAGGTCCGCGACGAAGGGAATATTGAAGAAATCAAGAAATTTTGGACCCTTGAGCCTTGGTGGTTAAATCAAAGTCAAATGTTTGAGGAAATTAACTCAAAATAATTAATTTTGAGTTAATTAAAAATCAATTAAATGAAAAATTCAAATTTTCCTCAAAAAATAAATAATTTCGACGGCGAAGATTAAGGATTAATTAAATATTTATGAATGGTCAAGATTAATTTCACAAAGATCAAGCCAACCAGTCGTTGGAGATTTTATATATAAATTAGAGGTCGGTGTCAATCTATTTTTTAATCCGATCTTTGAATCGTGTACTAAGCTCTCAAGCTCTCTTATATACTTTTTGAATTAATGCAAAAGTCCTTGGGGTTTCAACTTGCGGTGGTGTTCCTCTTCATGAATTTATGGTAACATTGTTTTAATTTTTGCTTAATATTGTGTGAAAATTATCAATCAATAGCTCTCTTAGAATAATCTAAATACAATTATCTTATTTAGTTTGTTGGATCTAGGGTAATATTTTTAATTTTGATTGAAATAGTAGGTATCTCTCTTTCTTCAAAATTTTATTGTTGTTCTATTTCTCTACTTGGTTTGATGGTTGATCTAGTGTTTGCAAAAAATCTCTTAAGTTTTCATTGAGCATCCGGGGATAGTCTTCGGTTGGACCAACCAACTCTTGGCATATATTTTCTAAAGAACTTACTTCATATAAGCTCCAAGATTTATCTAACAATAACAAATAAAAATTCTAGAGGGTGGTTTAGGGCTACTACCTCTCTAAAAAATCAAAATCTTTTAAATATTTTGTGGAAAATTTGATAAATTTGGCTAGCAAGAGTTTTAGATTATCAAATTTGGGAGTGAAGTTGGACTCATACTCCTCACATCTGATAAATCCGCAACCTTTTTGCATAGATCTATAATTTTTTTGTATAGATCTGAAAATTTTCTAACTTGAGTTTTGGGATTTTATTCATTTTTGTATATTTGGGATTTAGGTTTTTTTTTTGCAGGTTCAGATCTGAAGGAAAATTTTAATTTGAAGCTAGATTTAGACCTTAGAGGGCAAGATCTGGTGTCAGTACCATATTGCAAGGACATTATTCAAAATTATTTTAAGTCTGAGGGTTTCAAATCTGAGGTTTTTCTGAGATAAAACTTTAAAGCATAAATATATCAGTTTAAAGTTTAAACTTTATTCTTTGTGTTAATTTCGGTTAGTATAAAATTTCTTCTGACTTTCTTCCTTCTTCCACTTGTTGCCTTAGATTGAGTATCTCCTTTTCTTGTTCTTCATTTACATTCTGCAGCATTTGACGAACTCTGGAGGCACATTCCAGCTATGATTCATGTTTTTCAATAGTTTGGAGTAGATCTTTATTCTTCCTTTTGGCTTCTTCAAGTTCTTCTTTTAGTGAGAGGGTTGTATATTCAAGACTTTCATAATCACTGGATCTATCTCTGAGATTCTTGATTGTTGTGTTGTTTTCATTGACTTCTTTTATTAGAGATGTTACTTCATCATGCATCTTTTGAAGTTTGTCCTTGTAGAACTTCCTTATCTTGCTTTCTTCCTCTGGTTTGTCATGTAGCAACTTTAGATATTTGTCCGTGAATAACTTCAGGTTGGCTTTCAGTTTGGTAGTTTCTTATTTGAAGTCGCATTCCCTTTTGTTCAATAGATCTTGTTGATCTTTGATTGTGTTTGAAAGCCTTTTAAATTCTGCCTCTATTTGATATCTCTCTTGTTCACCCATAAGAGTAAGTTCAGTTGTTTCACATTCCCTTTTGTTCAAAAGATCTTGTTTATCTTTGATTATGTCTGAAAGCCTTTTAAATTTTGCCTCTATTTGATATCTTTCTTCTTCACCCATAAGAGCAAGTTCAGTTGTTTCACTATCACTTTCATCTCTTCCATTTGGAAAGATAGCTGGAACATTAGAGGATAGCAAATTCATACCTGATAGTTCATCTTCATCTGATTCTGAATCTGAAGAGCTTCTTATGCCTAATCCCCAATCAATTCTCCCACTGTCATAGTTCTTCTGAAATTTCTTCTTCTTCGGTGCTTTCTTCTTAAGCTTCTTTCCCATTGTTCCACGGATCTCCTTCAAGCGATCAAGCTTCTACCAAAGGACCTGCTCTGATACCAATTGTTGGACATAATACTGAGGGGGGGGGGGGGGAATCAGTATTATCAAATCAGTAAAAATTTTTCATTTTCATACTCAGATTCATATAAGCTACTTCAGTTAAGTATATCCGCGTATATGTGCAACTGTGTTAAAAGCAACCAGCGTACATGCAGTAATCTTATGATTCAGTTAGCTTATCTTCAGTAAATGCATCAGAACATTATTAACCTTATTAACAGTAAGCAGAATAGATCATCACACATAAAGAGCACACACATGAACACCATGATATATGGTGGAAACCCAATGCGGGAGAAAACCACCTGCTGCAAGTCATCTCAATCTTCTTCTTAATAAGAAAATCCTTTTACAATATTTTGTACTGGTGCAGCCTTATACCAGTACGGGAGCTACAACCCCCTTTGCTCTTGTACTAGCCGATCCATTTACTAGTACGCAGGCTACTACCTGCTACAATGCTCCAAAAGATTTCCTTTAGCTCTTGTTACTAGTACGTAGGTGCTAACCTACAATCTTCTCTCCTCCAGGTACCACGTTTCATCAATTTTCAGACTGGATACACTGAAGCACACCACTACAATCTGAAGGCCATGTTTCATCAAATTTTCATACTGGACCCATCAGTATCATTGAAGCTCACAAACACTTAGCAACATCAATACCCAATACTGAAACCCTGTCAATAAAAAACAGTCACCAGAACACAGAGCAAAACCCTGAACTCTGCAACACTATTCAGAACCAGCTGTATCGTCAAAATCATGCATTAACGTGCATACGCTACATGGACAAACCGAACCCGCGTACATACGCGCTTTTGCCAAAGCAACCCGCGTACAGATCTATAAATATTCAATCATGACTTGCAGCGATTTCAAACTTAAGTTATACCCAGTTCAGATCATTACATGCGTCAGTATGCAGATCTAGAATAAACATAATCAATCATATAGAGATAGTTCATTTCAAACCATTTGATCCTGATCTCTCCTTAGATCTTGTTCTCCATCAACTTGTGAGATCCCTCCTTAGCTTAGATCAAGCAACCCATAACCTGCATACTGGATCACATCCTTCATTAGATATTCAAGACTTTCTCCATACATTTGCCTAATGATCTTCTTCTCCTTTTATAGTCTTAGGCCTTGCTCAATACCATGGTCCAAAACCATAACAAACCAATACCATCAACTCAATACTAGGGATCAACACGTCTGTCGAGATGCCATGGTCCAAAAACCATAGGTACAAATTCCAAGCTAACCGCCACGGACCAAAGGTAAGTTTTCCCACATGTACGCGCTTTTCCATGCATGGAAGTGCGTGCATACGCATACGCGACTTCTGATCAACAAACCCGCGTGTATACGCATTTTTGTATACCCAGAAAACTTGCGAGTATAACCTGCATGTATACGCAACTTGGTATATAGCGAACCTGCGTATATACGCGACTTGGTACATAGTGAACCTGCGTATATCCTGCCTCTGTACGCGACTTGGTATATAGTGAACCTGCATGTATACTCAGCTTTCTTCATTCTTTGTAATCTGATCATCAACTCTTTGCTACTGAAGTACTGCACTATAATCTGTCATCTTGCCATCAAGGACAACACTTGCATCATAATGCCAACAATCTCCCCCTTTGGACTTGATGGCAAAGCTAACTTGTCACACTTAGATCTATCATTTGATTCTTTTTAGTTGTCCTGCATCCCATGCATTCAGTCACATCTCATATTTCATCTGTATATTCATCTAAGTATATGTAAGTGAGATGATCTTCTATGAGAAGGTTGCCATCAAGTACAACACATGCATCATAATGCCAACAATCTCCCCCTTTGGACTTGATGGCAACAACACCAAATCGTATACGCGACTTTGTATATAGCGAACCTGCGTATATATGTGACTTGGTACATAGTGAACCTGCGTATATCCTGCCTCTGTACGCGACTTGGTATATAGTGAACCTACGTGTATACTCAGCTTTCTTCATTATTTGTAATCTGATCATCAACTCTTTGCTACTGAAGTACTGCACTATAATCTGTAATCTTGCCATCAAGGACAACACTTGTATCATAATGCCAACAATCTCCCCCTTTGGACTTGATGGCAAAGCTGACTTGTCACACTTAGATCTATCATCTGATTCTTTTTAGTTGTCCTGCATCCCATGCATTCAGTCACATCTCATATTTCATCTGTATATTCATCTAAGTATATGTAAGTGAGATGATCTTCTATGAGAGGGTTGCCATCAAGTACAACACATGCATCATAATGCC